>NDXA01000148.1:0-20988 GCA_002105455.1 Hemisphaericaspora xylofermentans | reverse complement strand
TTTTTCTTGCTATGCTGGTTTCCTCTCTACTTTTATGTATATCTGTTTGTTATTTCTGTATGTTAGCATGTATATGAACTAAATAAACAGACTGTTTTTGAAAAAAAAAAATTGTCTTTGGATCAACTGCAATACATATCTTTTTGCAATATGCAGGAAAAAAAGAAAGCACGGAAAGTTTTACCGGTAAATAAGAAACGATATCAACAGAATTGATTTCGATTTTTTCTTTTTGAAAACAGTCTGTTCGTTTAGATCATATTTACATACGATCAAGATGGCGTAAACAATTGTTGGAACATGAGAATTAGTCATAGATAAGTTAAATTATTCTACTCCTGGTACTATAACGACTTGATGATATTGATCTGCTTAGTTAGCTCAGGATTTCCGAGGTTTGTGAACTCTTTTTTTTTCAAGTACAATCTGTATACGAAGGTACCAAATCAGTCAAGAAGAAGGAACTCTTGCAAATGCGGAATTCTTAATATGACGCATCAGCTATGTGCAAATTATTAAAACCTAAACGTTTACAGGCTTCGAAAGGTTTTAAGTTAAATCAATATTCATATAACCCTAGTCGAAAAGAGGCAAACGTTGTTGTCAAAGCAAATCGTGCAACAGAGGATCGTTCTAACATGAATTGATATATCTTTTTTGCAACTGACTGTGAAAAGGAGTAAACTATTCTCTGGTAGCTTTACAGCGAAGTCCTGTTTCAATTAAATTTTACTTCCATCTCCCCTCCTTTTTCTTTATTACTTATTTGCTTTATCGTAACTTTTTGTGCGCGGTATTCCATATCAGACGAGTACAAAACCTCTCCGCATCGAAACAACTTTCGATTTCTTGATGTCTTTCTTTTCTTATTTCTTTCAACAAACATGACAATGGAACAATCCCTTACACATAATATCGAGGTGATATCAATCAATGATACTGAACCAGAAGAACCAGGCCCTATCATACCAAACGAGCAACAAATTGTTGAAGCTGTAATCACTATTTGGAAAGAAGATCCGGTATCCGAATGCCTAGGTGCATCCAAATTATATTCATTAATTAAACAAAAGCATCCAAATTGGACAATTTCCGAAAAAAGAGTTAAAGTATTATTAAAGAAATTTGGACTATTGACTAATAGTTCCCAACAGCCATTTACGTATGCAACAGAAATTACATCAGAAATGACTCCAGATATGGATTTGCCATCAAAAATTCAAATTCTCGCAAATTCACAAACAGGAAAAGGTTTATATGCGAAAAGTGATATATCCAAAGGTGAATTGCTTTGGTGTGAAGAGCCTTTATTTTTTATTCCACCTTTAGCCAAGGTAAAGTTGATGAAACGGGGGACAGCATGTGGTCATTGTGGAAAAATTTTACAACAAAGTGAAGGCGATACTGTTTTACTTGGGTTAGATTGTAATATGTGCTCAGAAGTTTTTTGTTGTAAGAAATGCAAATTAACAGAGGGAATACTACATGGCTTATTGAAGCATAATACATATCGCCCTAAAAGGGTTATCGACGTAGAAGAATTTACACATTTGCAAGAGTATTGTTTACAAGAACAGTGGAATGCACTTTATGCAATCACCTTAATATATGCGGAAATTTTATTTGATAAATCTGAAATGAAATCAAATCAATTCAAGTCAATGGCTCGTGTGTCGCAAGATGTTAGATACAAGGCTTTGAGTTCTTCAGCTGGTTCTTTTGACAGCATGAGTGGAGGTACAGTATATGAGCAAGAAAAACAAGAAATGCTATGGAAGATTGGATTTGAAAAATTTCTTGCGGTTTTCCCATCAAGCCCGTTAGACTACAAAGAGTTTTTGTATATGATGGGAACATATAATCTCAATAACTTTGATTCTAACTTATTCTTAATAGAATCTCATTTAAATCACAATTGTGATCCCAATGTTACTATTGAAAGTGATTTAAATAGAGTCTTGGGGTTGAAAGTTTTTGCAGCCAAGGATATTAAAGCAGGGCAGGAGTTGACTAGAGCCTATGTAAACCCAAACCATACTGTCCAACAGAGACAAAGAGAAATAAGAGTTAACTGGGGATTTATCTGCGGTTGTTTAAAATGTGAAGACGAATTAAAACAACAGCATCGTCGTAAATCATCCAGTGCGAATACTCTCAGTGCATCAAGTGTAAGAAAAATGTTACTAGATATGACAACCAATGTTGGTGAGGAAGGCATTGAATTAACCATACCGTCTGAACCCATTAACGTGGAGAGACGCAAATCGGTTAGATTCGACGAAAAAGTTGTCGCTCATAAGAATTAGATTTAACAGAACATTAATTTACAATATTTAGTTTTGCTCTATAGTATAGGGAAATGTTGAATATGCGACAACGGGGAACGATACCTAGTTGAAAAAAAAATAAAAAATCTCGACAAAACGTTACAGAAAGCACCTTCATCTTAGATAAGCATCTTACAACAATGGAACAATTCGAAGATAACTCATACGTAGAAAACGAAAGACTAACACACTATCAACAGCAGCAGATAGAAGAGCTGTCGCAACATCGGCCCGAAGAAGAAGAACCTCTTAGTCATACCCAAATTGTCGATGAGGCAGAACTATTAGCAGCCCAAGCTGCAGCGGAAGAAGCCGCAGCACAACAGCAACAGCAACAAGTCGATGCGTTTAATAACGTGGCACAAGGGTTGACTGGGAAATATCGTGATATGATGATGCAATATTGGCAAGAAACAATTAATTCTATCGAGCACGATGAGCATGATTTTAAGAATCACCAATTACCTTTGGCTAGAATTAAAAAAGTGATGAAAACAGATGAAGATGTGAGAATGATCAGCGCGGAAGCCCCTATTTTATTTGCAAAAGGTTGCGATGTATTTATTACGGAGTTGACCATGAGAGCTTGGATTCATGCTGAAGAAAACAAGAGAAGAACTTTACAAAAATCAGATATCGCTGCTGCATTAACCAAGAGTGATATGTTCGATTTCTTGATCGATATAGTTCCTCGGGAAGAAGAAAAGCCAAAAAGGACGTACGGCCAGTCGAGATCAACCAGTTTTGTCAATCAGCCAGCTGGAGGGTCTTCGATGGGTCCAAGTGGTTTTCCATCACTCCCTGGACAAGAACTTCAACAAGATCCATCACAAACAGGATTGCATTCGGAAGCTATACACGAACAACCAGAAGATGGGTTGAAAGATGAGGAGCAAAAAGAAGAGCTTTTGGGCCAACAAATGCTACATGAACATCTACTTCAACAGCAACTACTTGACCAGCAACCACAGCAGACTCCTCAACATCAAGCACAACAAGAGATTCACAGCCAACAACTTCCTCCGCCAACATCGCTTGAACAACACCAACAATCCCCATTGCAAAATGAGGGCCAAATTCACAATTCCATCCCACACCAGGAGAATCGGTCTGAGAACGGTGGGTATTCAAATTTTAATGGGTTTCAAGGAAATTTCTAGTGTGCAAGAATAGAAGTGCGTGGGATTGAATTTGTAATTTTAGAGGCTGCTTTCATCGGAAAGTTTGTAATATTAGTATATGTACATAATACGTGAAAAGTAATGTACCTTTTTAATTGTCTTTTTTAAATCTAAGCTTTGGCTACGGATCTTGATTAAAAGATTACTTACTCATTCGGAACTGCAATTCTAACTAGTAGAAGCATTCAAGAAGAAAGCAATGGAATATTCTTTTTGGCCATGCAATATCAAAAATTTATCCGTAAGGCAAACAAACAACAATCAAATGTTTCGCAAATTTAAACAGACGAAAATTGAGCAAGTGGAAAAATTGAACCCCCCGCTAAATTTTCCACCCCTTTGTTTCTCCTTAAAGTTATAAATTACAATCCTTGACATATTGTCAAAATTTTATTAACACATACTTTCTTCTTCTTATGATGCTAGCAAGAAGGTCAACTACAGCTTTCGTAAATACTTCATTGACCAGATACTCAATTCCTAGATTAAAGCATAACATAGCAGCTATAGCACACAGAAATCCAGTTCTTCAATATCAATCAAAAATGCCATTGATCACTATCTCCCAGTCATTGGATGAATCTTATACCAAACACGAAATCATTCCTGAAGTCATTGATAAATTTGACACCCAAGGCTTATTAACTATTGAATACAATCCTCAAGAACAGGTCACTTTAGGTAATGAACTTTCTGTTGATGGTACTCAAGAGACCCCAAAGATTCAATTCACTCTTAATTCTCCTACCCAGGATGGTAAGGTTGAATCAATCTCGAACCAAGATAAATTTATTTTAGTGTGCACTGATCCAGATGCCCCTAGAAAGGGCGATCATAAGTGGTCTGAATATCTTCATTGGTTAGTTACTGACTTGAAATTAGCCCAAGGTCAAGAGGGTTCCGAGCCAGAAATTTCTCACACAATTGATGTCTCCCAAGGTAGAGAGCTTGTTCCATACATGGGTCCAGGTCCACCACCAAAGACCGGAAAGCATCGTTATATCTTTTTGTTATATAAGCAAGATCCACAAGCAAACAGTTTAGCTGCCCCTTCAGATAGACCAAGTTGGGGAACTGGCGTTCCTGGTAGCGGTGTCAGAGATTGGATTAACAAACATGCACCAGCACTGAAATTATTAAGTGTCAACTTCTTCTATGCTAGGAATAAAGACAATTAGATTTATGAACTTACTTAAATCTACATACTAGTATATACTTTCCACAACTATGACTTTTATTTGTGTGTTTATATTCTTATACATTCCTTCGTAACGTGCTATAATCCTTCGGACTAACAACTAAACCCTTACCCTTCTTTGCTCCTCTATATATTGTCTCTACTATATCGATCAACTCTTGCTTATCATAAATCATGAAATTTAACTTATTATTATTCCCTGTACCAAAATCACACATCATATGTTTATTTCGATAAAAGAACATTATAGTATACGGTTCCGATCGATCTTGATCCAATTCATACATTTGGTTGAAATCTGGTACTTTATCCAAATTACATAAATATATCACTCCAAAATTCTTGATTCGTTCTGACATTGAAAATAGAATCTCATCAATAATCATACAATCGGGGTTTTCTTCTCTTCCAAATCGAATTATCACCAATCGGTCATCTTCGGAAAGAATAGCTTGGTCAACGTGCCATCCGGTGTTTAAATGAGGGAGAAATACTGAACCCATGGATAATATGCTGCATAGGTTACATTTTATTCATTTTAAAGATTAATACAATATTTTTTTCAGACAATCCATCGGCTGAATCCCTAAGAAAAGTTCAGGGAGACACCAAATAAACACCATGAAATTTTCATGAATAGAACAGGCCCCCACAAGAGACACGCCAATACTTTTTTTCAAATGAATAGGGATTCTTTAGCTTTAGACCAAATGAACATCCATCCCCGATGCTTGAAATTTTCTGGATATTGAATATCATCCATCCCCGATGCTTGAAATTTTCTGGATATTTAATATTGTGTGTGCAATCATTCTACCTATTAATTTACAGTATACAAAGCTGCTATCAGACCCCACTTCTTATGTCGCCGAAGTAGACGGAATGTTCGCGTTGGTCTCCGATAGTCCCACAACATTTTTCTTTGATTCGGATGAAAAATCAATAACAATAACATTCTGGAAACCAACAAAGTTGGGAATCCGCGGTAGTTCGGATGCAGAGGGAAGTATGTGGGACATTGACGGACATAATTTACTTTGGAAGGGAAAATCGGCATTTTTTGTATGTGACGTGAACATAGAACTTGGAAATACTGCTCCCAATAATATTCAAATTGTTGATCGAGATTGTTCTGAAATAGCTTTGATCATAGTGGAAGCCAGGGAAGATAATACGTCTATTGTACTGGAAGAATTACCCAGTATCCCAATTTTACCTATACTTTTAATTCCGATGTCTATACTACTCCTATTAGTATATCGGAAGTACATTCAATAAGAACAGGAGTTTCGATGGGTAGTAATGTAACTAATAAGAGATCGGGTGTTTCAATTCAATCCTGAAGTTTATGCTCACAAAATCAATTCCTATGCGGGATCAATCTTGTACGCGATTGATTCATTAGTCTACAAATTTATAGAACCAAAACTTGTTATGAAGTTAGTCATTTCTAAACGTTCGCAGGAAAGTAGGAAAAATTATGGTAATGACCGCATAATAATGGTGATATACGTATATTTTCAGTCGGCTGCAAACGGGAAAGTCATGCAATGCATTAAAAGAACTAAATACCCATGCTTAAGTGTATATTGGAATGTACATGCAATATTGGCGTTAGCACACTCATGGTAATTTCATCTCTTCTGCAAATTTTACATCTAATCATGTTTGGAACTATGATGAACCACCTACTAGCAAATGCTTTCATGAAACAACGGTTTAAGTTGAATGCAATTTTTTTAGTGACATCCCCCCTAATTTTAGGATCTTTTCTCCCCCCACAAATGGAATTATATCTCCCCTGTGTTAACCTTTTCTTTGCGTGACTATTTACTGAAAAACCACGACCAAAATTTAGACAAGTAACTTCATATAAATAGAACTGACTGTACTTAAAAGAAATCTCATAACTAGTAATACTACCACCTAGCTTGATTATTAGCAAGGTATAACGATTATAAAGATGTTACAGTTAAAATCTAAAAAAGAATTCTTCAACGCACTCGAAAAGGATGACAGCAGCATGATTGTAGTTGATTTTTTTGATAGGTGTGGTCATTGCAAGGAAATGAATCATCAATTAGACGAGTTTCAATATGAATATCGAAAGAAGAATGTCAAGTTTTTTAAAGTGAATATTGATGACGATGACCAATTAGCAAGTGATTACACCATAACATGTATCCCAACTACCTTATTCTTTCAGAAAGGTAAACTAGTCAACAGAGTTGCTGGTGCAAAACCAGAAGAAGTGAGAAAATTCCTTGAACTGGATTAGAATTACTAGAACTACAATTAAATAAACTCTGGAAGACAAACAAATTATAAGTATTAAGTGTATAGTTACGAATGGTCCTTATCTAGCATAGATACAATAAACACAACTTTACTATAAGCATCCTAGAAGATAGCAAGGAATCTGGCCTTAATTTTTTTGTTTATGATGTAAAACTCTGGAGATTAGTGTAACTAGAATTGGTGATACAAAAGTCATTGCAAAAAAGATTTATGATAACAAGCAACTAAAAATTTTTTCAAAATTTTCAATTCTCTTTCAGTTACTCCGTCTTTTGCTCCACAAATAATTGACTTAGGACCATCCAAAATGACTGAAATAGATTTAGGAATTACTGCTGATTTACATGTACACCTTCGTGATGGTGTTATGTCAGAATTGATTACACCAACAGTCAGACAAGGAGGAATTGCTATCTGTTATGTCATGCCAAACTTGGTTCCACCAATCACTACCAAACAACAAGTAATTGATTATAAGCAAAATCTTGAAAAGCTCTCACCTTCAACGACCTATTTGATGTCCTTTTACCTTTCCAAAGAATTAGCTCCCGAATTAATTGAAGAATGCGCCAAGGAAGGTTTAATCCATGGAATTAAGTGTTATCCAGCTGGTGTTACTACTAACTCTAAATTTGGGGTTGATCCAAATGATTTCACTTCATTCTATCCTCTTTTTGAAGTTATGCAAAAGCATAAACTTATCTTAAACATTCATGGTGAGAAGCCAGCAACCGAAACTGAAAATGATATTAATGTCATAAATGCCGAGCCAAGATTCTTACCTGCTTTAAAGAAATTACATGATGATTTTCCAAAATTGAAAATTGTTTTGGAACATTGTACAACTAAATCAGCTGTTGATTTAGTCAGAGAAATCAACTCAAATTATAAACATGGTGATGAAATCTACGTTGGAGCAACCATTACTGTTCATCATTTATTTTTGATTATTGATAATTGGGCCGGAAATCCGATTAACTTCTGTAAGCCTGTTGCCAAATTCCAAGAAGATAGAGATACATTAGTAGATGCCGCAACTAGCGGAGAGCCATGGTTCTTTTTTGGATCAGATAGTGCTCCTCATGCAATTGAAACCAAACAAAGACACGTTGGTGTATGTGCTGGGGTATACACTCAAAGTCATGCCATTGCTTATGTTGCTGAAATCTTTGATAAGGTTGGTAAATTAGACAATTTGAAGAAATTTGTAAGCGAGAATGGTATTGCATTTTATGGATTAAGTGAAGAGATTTTATCCAAACATACGGGAGAATCCACTTGGTTAGTTGAACGTGAAAACAAAGTCCCAGAAGTATTTGCCAATTCGGAAGTTACCGTTGTCCCATTCAAGGCCGGTGATGTCTTAAAGTATGCAATTGAATGGAGAAAATGAAGTAGTGATCCATTGTTACCTTTATAAGTAGTCTATATTTAAAAAGTTATTCTAAAAGTATTCGAGGATGGGTATAATTTGGAACTTAGTAGAGTAAACATGATCGTGGTGCATAATGGTGATATCCGTGAAATTGGAAGGTTCTTACTTTAACCCAGCAGTGTCTCTACTGATTCCCTACGGAATAGCAGGATCTTAGTCCTCCTCCAGAAAGGCTGCTACATAATCGTTAACATCTAAACGTCAAGTCAAGATCAGGGGATGCCGGCATGGATCCCTCTGTGAATAGGTTCAAAATCAGAAAACGTGCGTCTATTTTTTTTCCACTAGAGCGATACCCTGTATTCTCCCATGCGTGAAGCTCGTACAATAGTAAGTTATAAGCGATTCTATCGCGATGCGATCTATTATTCTAGTTGCCCGTAAATCTTAAACGGAATTACAATAAGCATAATACGTAATAATATTTAGAGAATTTATTTAAAGATTTCTTTTTCCACGTTTGGTAAACAACGTTTTCTTTGTTTGCCACGTTGTTAAATTGTTGATCCAAATGCACGAGCGACGATTTCGAACAGACGACTTTTGCTTAACAATTTTAAGGCCCAATACGTTGACAATAAGGTTCTGTTAATGTAGCCTGACCTCTGTTACCACTTTGGATATGGGGCATGTGATAATTGAACCCCAGGGAATGTTGAGAAAGATATCAGGCCGCACACTCGGATTGATTTATATTTTCCCGATTTGTGCTACAGAACCAAAAATAATAGTTTTAGTTAAATATTATTCCCCCAAGACAGGTAAATACGAAGCGAACCGATTTATAAACCGTTTAATTAATAATAAGTGTAAATTTCTTTGGCCAATAAGTGGGATTAATGAGAGATTATTAGTTTAAAAACATTGAAAATTTAAGAATTTGCATGTGATTTTATTTGATAGACTACAATAAAAGGTTGAACAATAGAGCTTTCATTCAAACTTTTCTGAAGTATTATCCCTTTTAAGTATTACTGTAAAGTGAACCCCTTTTTGAGAGTAATTATATTCCATTTCTTAATAGAAGGAACAAGCTCTTTAGTCATCACCAATTTAAAAGGTATCTATCTAGGATCTTATGAAATCAAATGTGAGTGAGAGAGGCAAAAAGGTAGCATTTGGTCTGATAAGATAAGCCACGTAGTGTCAAAAATATTCATACACAAAGGTTTAGATTACCCAACGAATTAATAAATTGATATTATGATTTTGTGTATTATTGTTGTTGCCGCATGAATCAATGCTGCCCGAAAAGAAAGGTAATAATATCCCGATACAACTTATTCTGTAGGTCAGGGAAAAAACTCTCCCTCGTTGATAAGACCACCTGCTACCTTGGAAATATCCTATTTGAGCACGGTTATGCACATCAATCCCTCTCTCAATTGTTCAATGATAGAGGCAATGGTTTAAAACTCTCTTGTCTCTAACGTGGATGCGAAGGCAAACAAATGAGAGATAGTTATTGTGTTGTATTAAAAGAATGGATCGTTGTAAAACCTGTGCCTAGGATGGGTAAAAGGACCGAGAATGTGCTGTATAGCTTTCGTTAAAAATTGGGAGTAATTTACGAGGAGATAATTGTGCGCAAACCGCAACACAATGGAAACATGGAAACTTGATATTGACATCATACAGATGAAATTCAAGACACAAATTGTCAACGTAAGTATAAATACAGTGGAAATTTCCGTTCTTTAATCCCCTTGGAATTTCCGAACTCTTTTCCTATTCCAACTGCAGGTTATATCAACAATGGCATCAAGGGATTTACCTAAAAGTTTAGATCAACTCTTTGGTTGGGTTGGTCATATAAAGAAGGAAGTTATCATACATAAAAAGAAAGAGCAGTTGATAGAAGAAGATTTCCAACAATATGATGAAGTTGAAAAACAAGAAAAGGTCAAAATGAAGAATTTATGGCCAGCATTTGCTTCAGGTGCAGGTTTATTCTCCGATGGTTATGTTAACAACTCCATTAGTACAGTCGTCTTTTGCTTAAGTAAAATTTATGCAGATCAATTCACAAAATCAAACGCTATTTCCAACATCGGTGCCATTGCATTTGCTGGAACAGTTATTGGTCAAGTTGGTTTTGGTTATATATCCGATAGGATCGCAAGAAAAGGGGGTATGTTATTTGCCAACCTTATGTTGATTATTTTCACGCTTTTATGTGCTGTTGCAACCTGGGGTACCTCTCCATATGGGTTATTTGCTGCTATTACTACGTTCAGATTCTTTTTAGGTATTGCAATTGGTGCCGAATATCCAACTGCATCTGTCATCGCCTCAGAATTTGCTAACATGTTACCAGCAGGTAAAAGAAATCGTTATTTCACCTGGTTTACCAACAGTATGATCGATATGGGTTTTGTTGTTTCGTCATTTGTCCCACTTGTGTTACTTTGGATTTTTGGTGAAAATCATTTAAGAGTTATCTGGAGATTGACTATTGGTCTTGGGGTTATCCCTCCATTATCATTATTCTTCATTCGTTTGAAGATGAAAAATTCAACTTCTTTCGACAAATTACATATGAAGAATGTATCTTACAGAACATTTCCATGGTGGTTGGTTGTCAAGTTTTACTGGTTTAGATTATCTATCGTTTCAATTATTTGGTTTATCTACGACTTCTCAGCTTATTCATTTGGTATCTTTTCCGGTATCATCATTGATCAAATTATCCCTAATGCACCATTGTATCAAGTCTGGGGTTGGGCTGTTGTTTTCAATTTGTTTTACATGCCAGGTTCTTTCCTTGGTGCCTTTTTTGCCGATTATCTTGGTCCTCGTTTAACTTTGACTTTGGGGGTCGGTTTACAAGGTATTATTGGTCTTATAATGTCTGCTTGTTTATCACATTTAAGAAAACATGTAGCTGCTTTTGTAGTCGTTTTTGGTATCTTTACTACTTTGGGTGAATTTGGACCAGGTGATAACATTGGTTTATTATCTTCCAAGACTTCCGCTACTCCAATCCGAGGCCAATATTATGGTATTGCTGCTGCTTGGGGTAAAATTGGTGCATTCGTTGGTACTTATGTCTTCCCTGTCATTCAACGTAAATATGCTGATAATCCAAATCCTAACTTACAATTACAAGTTCCATTCTATGTTAGTTCCTGTTTGTGTCTTTTCAGTGCAGTCTTGGCCCTCTTTTTCTTACCACAAGTAGGTCAAGATGCAATCAATCGCGAAGATGCGGATTTCGTTGAATATTTAGAACAGCATGGGTTCGATATTTCTCAATTGGGAGAGCAAGAAAGTATATCAACCTTTGCAGATTCTAACGACTCTGAAGAAAAAGAACCACATTCTAAGATTGCTATCGAAGAAAGACCAGGCTATGAAAATTAGTCGCAAATTCGCATTATTAACAGTTTATTCTCTTATTATATAGTTAATTATTCTATAGCATTTTAATTCATAATGTCCTTAATATCTCACTTTCGTCCATATGATTCTTTCTATAGGATGCAATAAGTATGCTTTCGAAGGGAATTGGTGGTAGTATGGCTTGTTATCGTAAATTGGGTTTTCTTGCGACAAATGCCAAATATAACTCGAAGGCTTGAGTTCTTTAAGTTCAAGTAGATTTTGGATGTCGATTGAAAGCTACCCCCAGCCTATTTTCCTGGTATCTAGAAAATTAACCTGGGCTTTACTTGAAAAAGACATTCAAAAGTAGTAATCATTTTACCAAAAAAATATGAATGCCCTTCAACGTTTGTTTAAGAACAAAGTCCCTGTTCTCAAATCCTGTGAACACAACTACCTAAATAAAGTACTAGTACGGATTTGAGTTGTCGGAAGAATTCGGTTTACCTGGCACGAAGTTTACGTTTATTTAGCCTACGATAACCAGATAACAATAGTCATTATACTCCATGAGTCCCTCGAGTTCCATGATTCTTGGCGAAATATGTAAATAGATAATTCTTGACAAGACCAAAAGTTGTGGAGAATTGCAAATTTGTATGGCTGGTGATTTTTTTCCCCTGTCAAATGCTGCAAATGATTTCGGAAAAGTATTTCTCCTAAATATCAAGGCTAAACATTTATCCCGGTTTTCTATAGTCATCATGGCTTTGCGTTGCATTAATAAGCTTTTTCCTTAATACAACACTAAAATAATTATACCATTCACAACTCAGTGGGGCATTTGTTTCCCAGGTTTGTCTCTACTACGGAGACAATAAAAAAATAAAACAAGATGTTTGTATTCTACTATTGTTTCTTCTCGGACTTGGTAAAGGGCCTCTGGCTGTTTAATGAGGAGTATCAATTCTCAGTCCATGTATATTTCCGATCAATAAAGCAGCAAACATGTCAATAAAATGCCGATCCATCGTTAGATGGGTAATCCGCTGGGGATCTTGCCAATATAGTACAATTACTGAGGAATTAAATGGAGAGGTTTTAGAAGAGGGGTCAAGCGCGAAGAAAACAGAACTTTAGGTTTAACTGCCTCACTATTTACTGCTTTGGATCTTTTTTAGAACAGCTGATGGGGAAAGAAAGGAATTTACTTGATCAAGATCGCATGTTTTTAATTGCTTCAATATGAGGGTATCTCCACAAGAATTCAATTTCAGGAAAAAGTACTTCCAAGATTTGTCCCGTTTCTGTTCAGCCTTAGCAAGGGACATATTTTGGAATTAGAAATTTCTTGTTTAATATTGTTCTAATTATTAAACATGATTTCTTTTCATCTGTTTCCTTAGCAAATAAAAATGCGCAATGATCAATGTGTATGCTCGAATCGAATCAATCAAAAAATGAGTTTAGATTTTTTTTTTTTCAATTTCCGGAAAAGATTTAATGCGCAGATATACCAAATATATCGGCACAAAATCGAATAGATGTCTAAGAATTTAGTTTACGATATCTAAATATTGTTTGTTAAATAAACTGCGGGGGAGGATTAGTTAGAGTTAGATATCCTAAAGATTTATATCATTGTTACGAGTTCTTTGTTCGATATAAAAAGTCTTGCAGATCCCCTTTTTCCCTGGGCCGGTACACTCTCAATTCATTACAATATCGTGTTAAAAATACTATAACGATGTCATCGACTTCAGATATTGAAAAGGGAGAGATTGTCAGAGCTGAAAGTGTCTCTTCGGAACTTGATATGTCCGAGGAACACAAACAATACCTTATTGCTAAACATGGAAGGTATGACTTAGTCCCATTACCATCGATGAATGATGAGGATCCACTTAATTGGCCAAATTGGTTTAAGCATTTTCAATTAGCCATGATTGCTTTCCATGGGTTTTCTGGTACATTCTATGCTTCTGGCTTAGTCCCTTCCTTTGGTAAATTAAGTGAACTGTTAGGAATACCTACTCATAATATTGCGTACTTAACCAGTGGTCAAATTGTTCTTCTAGGTTCTTCTCCACTTTTTTGGGTACCGTTGATGAATAAGTACGGTAAGAGAAAGTTATTGATTCTTTCGGTATTTGGATCCATGTGTTTCAACCTCGGCGGTGTGTTCAGTGAAACGTATGGAGAATATATGGCAATGAGACTTTTGCAAGCTTTTTTCATTTCGGCTGGTTTAGCTGTCGGTGGATCCGTCGTTGCAGAAACTACATTCTCTCATCAAAGAGGTTCTCGTTCTGGAGTATGGGCACTTTCAGTAAACTTGGGTACCATGGCAGGAGCATTATTTATGGGGTTTGTTGCACAACGACAAGATGTTAAATATGTTTTTGTCATTTTCACTTGTATTGACTGCTTCCAACTTATTAATTATACGTTATTTGGAAAAGAAACACTTTACAATTATAATGATTTAACAAGAAATGAACCGAATAGATACAAGCAATTATTCCAATTCAAAGCAATTGTTCCTGAAAGAAGCATTGGAATCACAACAATGCTTTCGCCATTCAAGTTACTTCTTAACTGGAAGATTCTGATTGCTGCATTAGCGTATGGTGTCTGTTTCATGCACGATAATATCGCTACCAATGTTGAAATACCTCAAGTTATGATTGTGAAGTTCGGTTTTGGTCCACAACAACTAGGTTTGCAATTCATTGCATTCCTTATTGGTGCTATCCTAGGTGAAGTTGGTGGGTACTTGAGTGATAGATTTGTTCAATGGGGAAGGAAAAATAACCGTGGTAATTCCTTCCGTCTTTGGGTGACCTATCCTGGTTTTGTTTGTTCTATTATAGGTATTGTTCAATTCGGATTTGAAATCGATAAAGCAATAACTTGGACCGTAGTTCCGTTAATTGGTTTAGCTATCAGTAATTTTGGTATGCAAATTTTAACTTCTCCATTAATTGCATATTCCATGGATACCAATCCAGTTGCAGCAAGTCAAATCGCATTATACTTGACATTCGTAAGACAACTCTGTGGTTTCATTGGGCCATTCTATTTCCCGCTTATGTTTGAAAACTTGGGCTTCACTAAATCATATGGTATAATGGCAGCCTTAATGGGTGCCTTAGGATTCATTCCAGTTCTCCTGATGCATATATTTGAAGCCAAACACGGACGATAGAGGTGTTCTTCTTTACTTAGTTTTATTCAAGTAATAACTTAACTATGTCGCCTACTTCTGAACGAATAATCAATACACTACAAGATGTATGTCACTTTCCGGTGACATGCGATTCCTTCAAATCTGGACTAAACATGCCACCCTGATTACACCGTAGTGTATTTATCTAATGTAATTTTCTATTTCCTGAGGTCTATCTACAATCAATTCTATAATAAATATATGTAACGTCGAGCCATTGCCTATAATATTTTCACCGTATTCTGATCTATCTCCTATACTGAAACATCTCTTCCACCAGACAAATCACATCCAATTCTGTTAAATGGCCATATTACACCTACCACTTTTCCAACCACCAACCCTTGACTTATAGGACCAAACGTATTTGAATCTATGGAATGAATAGAATTGTCCCCTTCCACCCACAAATGATTTCTCTGTATTCTAACCACTGATTTAGGATATGGTGGTGACTTGGGATGAATTACATCACCTTGAATCCCCACAACACGTTTCGTTACAAGTTTTTCTGGTTTCTCAGGAGATCTGAACATTATTATATCTCCTCTGGAAAGTGAATCTGGGTTCTTTAGATTGAATTTTTGGACAAGTACGATATCATTTGTAGTTGCTTCAGTTCCCGGGTTAAATGTCGGAGTCATAGAGAACCCGCTTATTTTGAATGGTTGATATCCATGATTGGTAAACGTGTATAATACAGGAAACCAAGTTAATGTAATAAACGCAGTTTTTACACCCCGTGGTATGCTCATAGCTAGTTCCCTTGCTTTCTGCGGAGAGGTTGATATTTGTTTGTTCTAACCATTCGTCTCGTGTTTATTTTTTCTCTCAAACCAATCTGATTAAATTTCCATTTTTCATTTAGGCAGTTGAAACCATTTTTTCTACGTCAAATCAAGTCGCTAGTGGGACAAAAAGTTCGTTCCAACTTCAGGGATCTTACGGCGAGATTGAACTCAATTTCCCATCCCTCTCGGCACGAAGCTAAGGATAAATTTTCTTCTGAATAGATCTGCGGAAAAAAATAAATGAGATTAATGGCGGGAAACAATGGCGGTAGGAATATTTGTCCAACACAAATTTTGCCATAGATCTTCTACTTTTCGTTCTACTGGCATGAGTCTAACATTTTTTTGGTCAAAAGACTTGATACCTTTTTTAATCCAACAAACCTCTTCCTACCTCCCTGTACTTCCCTATTGAACCCAGCATATTCACACATATTCACAGAAAAATGTCTCAAGAGAAGGGAGGATTGCTCGACCAAATATTATTAGAAGATATTGCCCGCCACTGTCCTCACCAATTCCTTGCGTTTCATCAATGCATGTCACTTCCAGAACCTGATCCAAACCAATGTGGAAAACAACAAGCAGATTTGGCAGTATGTATCAAGACGGTGGTCCCATCCTTTCAGAAAATTCAAGGTGAATGTGCTGGTAAGCTTCAAGCATACGAAGCTTGTTTGAGAATAAATAATAGCAATACGAAAGTGTGCACTCAAGAGTTACAGTCGTTGCGAAATTGCGCATTTGGTACTTTGGATACGTAGAGTTTAAGAGTTATAAGTTATCCGTGTATATTATTGGTCTATATAAAAATATTCAATCGGCCGCATTAATGAACTCTATATTTTGGAGTCAAATTGTGTAATCTAATGTTGCTGAGGAAATTATTCGTTACTTGCCTTATTTCTGGTTGTTCACCATGTGACTCTTCAATATCATGTTGATGATGTAACATTTCATGCTCAATATCTTCTTTATGCTTAATCAAAACATCCGGATCATCATTTTGGTGATATTTCTTCCAATGGTGTTGTTCGTATTCATCTTCAAAGTCTAAATGATGACCTTGTCCATACCCAAAATCAGGCAATTGGCCTCCCGTATTGTAAAATTGGATCCATTCATTAGAACTTACCTTTCCATCTTTATCTGAGTCAAGTAATTCTAAAATGGTATCAGTAACCTTCTTTCTAACTTCCGGTTTAACCCTTTCATGTTCCTGATCTTCATGAGTACCCATCCCAGAACCGTCTCCGACAATAGTATCTCTAACAAGGCCATATATGCTTAAGATATCTCTAGAATCCCAATATCCCGTCCCCTTCAAGTCGTGAAGATTAAAGAAAGTTTGTGCATCGTACTCCTCTAAATTATGTTCTTCAAGCATATGCCAATCTTGCCAAGATAAGCCTTCTGGTTTCGTTTTGGCAGAATGATCTCCATGTGCTAGCACAATTGAAGGAAGGAGAGCAAACAATAAATGTGTTGATAATTTCATTCTTAATGGGTGTATTTCATCAACGCAATATTAAGTTTCCGAACTAATGTACTGGAAGTTTGTACGTGAAAATCAGAGCCATTCCGAAGTGGAACGCAACGAAATCCCCCACACCACCAGTGAGACAAAAAAAATAAATTAGTACTCACAGCGCTGGCGCTACCACGAATTGGTTTGCTAAGATTTGGATGAGTTGTTACAATAATGAGGGCGATTCAGGGACTACCGGTATAGATATCTAGGACACTGAACGGGGTATCTCTAAAATTAAAATTGTAGAAATAGATCGATGAGAAATAATATTCTCCGCCATCAGATTTACTTTTCTACCGAATATTTATTTAAGGGAGAGATCCCAAGATTTCAGATTTTTTTTGACAGTTCCCATAGAAGATTCGTCCCAGAGGAATACACTAATTGTAGCAGAATTATATACTATGGAAACCCCTTCTATCACCGATCTACCATCTATAGCGAGAACCGGAAGAGAGAATCAACGCTACAATCCTGAAACTGGAGCAAGAATAGTCGCAGGATGTATTTGTTTAAATCAGACGAATGACAAAGTTATCATGATATCTTCCTCTCACCGAAAGGGAAAGTGGGTGTTACCCAAAGGTGGAAATGAATTGGACGAGACTGAAATCGAGACAGCAGTTAGGGAGACTTGGGAAGAAGCTGGAGTGAAAGGAATTATAATTAATAAGTTGCCAGTGGTGTTGGATTCAAGGGGAGAGAAAGCGCCTGTGATTAAAGGAGAATTTGATCCAAATATAATGACACCTAAATCTGAATTTCACTTGTTTGAGTTAAGAGTACATGAATTGTCAACAGAATGGCCAGAATCTGGGAATAGAGAAAGAAGATGGTGTACCTATTCAGAAGCTAAGCATGAGTTACTAAAAGCAAAGCGACCAGAGTTAGCCGAAGCATTGAATGCGTGCTCCATTATAAAGGACACCACGAAGACAAATGCGGAACAAGATGACTATTAGAGGATTTGATTCTTCTTTAATTCTATCTAAATATATAAACTCATAAGTAGCCTCACTTGAATAAACTTCCCATTAAATTAGCTAACATATTTCCTTGTTGATTGGCATTCCCCAACTTCAAATTAAAATAAAGTAAGCCCAAATAATCAATAGATCCTGAAATATCACTTTGTACTAATGTTGACTTATAATGATCATATAATTTCAAGAACTTTTGACTGTTAGAAGACCCTTCCTTTTGTAAAATAACTAATAACAATTGCAAAAAGTTCAATAATGGATACTTCTCAAAATATTGAATTTCATCCAATGATTCACCACCTGTAACATTTTTAACAAATAAATCTTTGGCAGCTTGTGCAAATTTTATATTCTTTAAGTATGCATAGTTTATGACCGCCCTACTCAAAAATACCCCTGGATCCACATCTGAATTAGCTTGCGAACACAGAATTAAGTAATTCACATATGAAGAAACTGATTCAAAGGTACCCAAGATTAAATGCAATTCAACCACAGCAAAATATTTCCCACGTTGTGCATCATCCAATTCTTCACTAGCTTCAATAAATCTGAGAAGCTTACTTCCAAACAAGTGATGCAAGTCGTTATCACCAAATTTCGATACTTGTGGACTTTTCTGTGAGAATGTAATACTTTGCTTTGCCAAATCCAAGAGCAGTGGGTCTGAATCAGGTAAACCGGAAATCAAATCAATCAATTTCATCTTCGCTTCTATATTTTCAACAGTCTCGCCCAGATCGTCATAAACTTGGATTAAGTAGCTTATTAAATCTGACGCAGAAGCATATTCTTTATTCTTAATCAAGATTGAAGAGCCTTGATACAACAAATCTGTTGCTTCTTGATAATTTTTTGATTTGACATATCTGTTGGTAATTGTCCTCAATGTTTGATGTGCTTCATAAAATGATCCGGAATCAATCTTTGCTTGAAACCGTTGTATAGTTCTTGATAATTTGTCTGCCATGGCTGCCAATTCTAAGGTACCAATGTATCTTGTCGTTTTGGTGATGGTGTTCAAGTTGTAATTTTTCGTTCCAATAAATTTGGTTCGGTGAGAAATTGTCCATGAATGTGGAAATAGGTTCGCACGAGAAGGCGTTAATGTGATTAAACTAAACACTCAATTCTCGCTTGATCTTGGATACAATTCCCAGCTCGATACTAAATCTCTGTCGAAACAATTGGTTTTCTCTCGTTAGTGTTAATTTAATAATTTCCGGTTTTAGTGAGTTCACAAGGACCAATGTTGCCTCATTTGGGCCCAATAATTGACGTATTAAATATACTGGAACTTGTGAAGTTTGATCAAGTTTGATTAATCTTAAACTTGGGAAATAGAAGTTCAGATTCGGAGTAAATAAACTAGAAATATTGGTCATTTTCAAATCAAGAAATCGGAGTGTTTCCCTATTGTAGTTAATCAAGGATTGCAAGAAACGGCAAAGAACAGTAAACAGAGACTTATCACTACTACTATATTCTGATACACTTCTTTCATTGTAATCAAATATTATTTCCGGGGTACTACTCTGAACATTATATCTAATTGAATTGAAAAATACAATCTCATAGTATTTTCTCTTTCTAATAGGATAAAGAGCTTTGAACCTCAATGTATTCAATTGGAAGGTGGGTCTTTCAAATATTTGGGGTTTAGTCCAGAGTTTCCTAGACGTATCGGAAACAATCAACTTTAGATTGACTACCTTGCTGGGCAATCTATGGATGGAACTCAATAATGATACCGAGTCAATATGAATACTTATTGTAGTTAAATTACTAAACTTTGAGAAGTTACTAATCATGAAAGATTGATATCGTTTTGCAGAAAGTGGGATTCTCTGATGGATCGTAACATTGATCTTTCTAATAGTCTCACAAATATTAGTTTCTAATAAATGTATTAAACCTTCTTTGGAGCATACACCTAACGTTTTTGAATCTTTTGAAACATTGAGTATTAGCGGTTGAAGTGTATATAACATGTGATGAAAGTTATTGTACATTTCATGGCAAGTCATTATCATAGGATATATATGCACAAGCGATTTATCTTCTTCCCATCTAAGAAATAGGATCCTTGAGACAATCTCATAAGGAAGACTCAAGATCAGTAGTTTTTCACTCATTTGTGGAGATAAATATTGACTCGAATGTCGAATTAAAGTTGAGTAGTTTGCAATTTTGCACGTAATTACAAAGAAAGCACTTCTAAAATTTTGCAGTCATTGGGGAAAATCTGTGCAGGATTAACGAACATTAGTTGAATCTCTGTATGTTTTTCCCGGGCATTATTTTTTTTTCGACACACATATTTCTTCATTAAAGTTCGCTATAAATGTATAAATGTATATAAAGGATAAAATTATAAATTAAATTTGCAGTTACAACTTGTTTAACAAAGCATTGAGGGTAATTTCATAACTATTTTAAGTAGCTCCCTTCAGGAGTTGGATTATATTTCTTGAGAGATCAACCATACGATATTTGCTAATTCAGAGATATCAATAGGATCACTATTGAGATCTGTCTTCCGCCGTCGGTATAGAATCCATATGGTAGCAAAGTATTGGTTGATCTTTTGGAGAATATTATCTGTTAACTTGGAGTTAGCTACTAAAAAGCCCATTTAAGTTATTTTTTTTTTTCAAAAAGCAAACCGTGGTTTTTTTTTTTACATGTATC
>NDXA01000147.1:0-21012 GCA_002105455.1 Hemisphaericaspora xylofermentans | reverse complement strand
TCCTGTTGAAACAATACGTTCTACCAGATTCCGTGTCGGTGGCCGTTAGTTAGTCGTTACAATTGAGTGTATGTTGCAATGTTGTATATATCTACATGCCTTAACTTAGGATCCGGTTTCTTGCCCTCCAATTCAAATTTCCCTAACTGTAGACATTCACAACATTGGGGCAATGGCCGCCGAAGGCGGCCCTTATATCTAGTAAGAAAATAAAAAATTACAAAAATAAAGAGAGAATTAACAAGAAAATGCTGGTTTTTTAGTGAATATACTTCCTTTCAGAAGAGAGTCTCCCACAAGGCTGTGTAATAACCAATTACATAGTCAGCCTATAAAAGGTTTTTGAACCACTTAGCGTCACAATAAGGTTCTCCCTCCAGACCAAGTCAAGGAGGCTTATATATTAATTTGTATTTAGTACTGTATTTTGATTGATACAGAGTAAGAAAAAAAAATGAACAAGTTTCTGACTTATAAATATTACTTAGATTTATCTTTTATTAAATTAGTTTTTATATATTTTACTAATAAAATATACCATAATTTATTGTATTAACATGTCACTCTATTGAGTCTTATAGTACTCATGGCGACTATAATGACCAGTTTACAACAATATAATTCAACTAGTTCTGTGTAATTTTCAATGCATGATTTCGTTTGGATGACCTCCCCGACATAGGTTTTGTGGTCATTTGAAGCCTCGTACCTATTGCCCAGGGCAGTTTTCGGAGCCCATGGCATACTTGGAAAATAGAATTTCATTGGGTTTAGACATACTACGTAGGGCATAGTTTGCAACCACATGTAGTAGTATTCTTGCTCCCTTGTGCAACTCGGAGAGACCATGGCTGGACTCATAGGCATTGCGGCATATGCCAAAAAGGTCCTTAAGCTCGGATTTGAAAGATCTGGTGAAGGTTTATCAATTTTGTTGGTTCCTTTTCATAAAATCAACATGACTCAGTTTTCCAGTTGTGAACGTGGATGTTCCAAGTGGTGATAAAAGAAGAGTTGACAGGAAATAGATAGCCATTGAGTCACTGCTGTTGTTCTGTTTGAACATTTCGTATTTTATGTGCAGTCTGAAGTTTATTACTTTTACAGTTTTTGGTCATTTTACAGGTTACATACTTGTGTTATTGTTACAGATCTGTTGTAAAACTTAATTGTTTTTTTTATTGGGCGTTTATTTGCTACATTAAGAGCTATTGGTATAAGAGGCGATATAATAGGCCCATATTCACCAGAACTCAATGGAATAGCGGAGAGGAACAATCGAACATATATGAATGCCTTCAAGAAATGTTCATCGGGATTTCCAAGAAGAAAGAAGGAGTTTTTCTCTTTGTTCTATTTTGCAGATTTATATGTAATGAACATTTTGAATCATACTCCAAGAAGCAAGTTAAATTGGCTAACACCTTATCAAGTTTTTACTGGACGGAATGTTTATAAGTTTAATTACCATCAGTTTGCGGTTGATGTAATCATTCACTGCTCGTCGAATAGGGAAGCTGAAAGATTTAATCTTCCAACTGATAAGACAACACCTCGCGTCGCATTTGGTATTTTTCACGACCGATTCGAATAGTTATATTATTATGGTCAATGCGCAAGGTTTCCCTATCACAGTCTCCGCGAACGTAAAATTTTTGCCAACTAGAAACAACGTTGAGGACTATTTCGACTGGTATGCCAAAACACATAGCATTGAAGTTATCAACCCAAACGACTTGGAAGAGGTTTTTACTCAAAAGAAAGAAGGTGATTTATTTATTTCGCCAAGCCTTGTTCAGAAAGAAGTAGACTCTCACGATGATTTTAAAGAACCACATAGTACGTGCAACATCGGGGGAGCCGAAGAATCACTAGGAAATGCAACATCTGATGGAATATTTGCTGGAGGTGATAACGATAGTGACGTTGACTTCGAAGATGAAGAGCATCTAGCAGAGAAGTCAGATGACTCAGTATTAAAGTCTCGAGACGAAGAACAGATCAAGCCGCCGGATGTGGAGAATGTTGATATAGATAACATTCATGATCCCATTCATTATAGGTTTGGAAAATATGAAGCTGGTACCAGGAAGCGCGCTACTTATTTTGAGACGATATTATCGACAAGAATGATGTATTCTACGACAAATTAAACAAGAGAATTACTAGATCTATTTGAAAGAAGCGTGAAGCGGAAGTGCAGCACCAATTTGAACAGCATCTAGACTTTATCAAGCAACGAAAGCTCAAATCACAAGATGGTCCAACAGTAAAGCGGGCGAGCTGGATTTATTGGATAATGGCAAAACATGAAGACGAATTAGAACTACCCATTCCACCACAATTTTTGTATACTGTTATTCACAAGATTAATTATAATGATTCCAACTGGATAAAAGCAATGGACAAAGAACTTGCAAAGTTTAAAGAATTAGATGTTTACGAGGTCGTCAAGAAACCTGAATACCCTACTGCATTAACATCGAGATGGGTTTTCACATACAAGAAAGATGATTGGAAAGGTGATGTCTATAAAGCAAGATTGGTTATTCATGGTAATGAACAAGAAGAGGGTGTTGATTTTGATATTACAAGGATTTCATCTCCTGTACTTGATTTACTTAATATCAGGATATTAACTGTATTGGCCACAGAATTTGGTTTATTCACACATCATTTAGATGTGAAATCCGCGTATTTGAATGCTTTGTTGGGTGAAAATTTATACGTAATTCCTCCTAGATATGTTAAGATTCCAAAAGGCTTTCGTTGGAAGTTGAATAAAGCAGTGTATGGTTTGAAGCAGTCAGGTTATGAATGGTATGAAACTTTCTCAAAGATATTACTTCAGATTGGGTTTGACAAAACTGAACTATCAGATGTTATTTTTATGAAGAAGATAGAAAATGAAATTTTGATTGCGGCTATTTATGTTGATGATATTTTTATTATGGTCTCGTCGGACAAAGTTTATGAGCTATTTAAGACTGAATTGACGTTACACGTTGATTTCAAAGATCTTGGTTTGATATCGGAATACCTTGGCATCGAATTCCAAAGAACATCAAATGGTTACAAGTTATCACAAAAGAACTTCCTTAAAAGATTAATTGATAGATATAAATGATAACATACACATGTCAGTCCCAATGGTCAAGGAGTATAACCACTTAGGATATGCCCATGATGAGACAATCCGTTATGGTGAACCCGATACTACTGTATTAAGTAAGCAAAATAAAAGGACTTATCAGTCGATAGTAGGACTGTTATTGTCGTCTGCTGGTAATACTACACCAGACATTTGCCTATCTGTGAACAAGTTGGGAAGTAAAGCATCTAAGCCAAATATTAGTGACTATAAAGATTTGATGAAGTGCATTAGATACGTAAAAGGACACTTGGACATTTGTTTGGAATATAAAAAGTCAATGGTGCCACAGGGTCAAAAATTGAAATTCTATTTAGAAGCTTACTCCGATGCTAGCTTTGCTGGTGATCAAGATCAAACATCGGTCTCAGGTAGAGCCATATATTTGAATAATAACTTAATTGATTGGTCGACGAAGAGACAACCATTAATAACATTTAGTAGTGCTGGTGCTGAGATAGTGGCTTTGAGAGACACTGTGCATCAGGTGTTAAAGATAAAAGATACAATCGAAAGCTTAGGCTACCCCATAGAAGAAGTAATGGTGAGAGAAGATAACCAACCTGTTAATTATTGCTGCCATAATGTCAAAGCATACATCAATAGAAAGACAATTGACACTGCGTGTCGATATGTGAGACAGTATGTGGTGAATGATACGATTAAATTAGTGTGGGTGAATTCGAAGACAAATATCGCTGCTATTTTGACCAAAGCATTACCAAGAATTCAATTTGAATATTTAAGAGATAGGCTTTTCCGTGTGTATCCTCATCAAGAAGTTTGTGATTTGATTAATATTTTGTTTCGAGCTCAAGAAGTCATCAGAGATGGTGATGAGGAGCAAAATTCATGATCTACCATATCGCTAATCGACACAGTAGATCGGGGGAGTGTTGGAATTTTCCGACATTGCTCAATATTATTATTTTATATGTTTAACTATGTTAGTTCAGATATTAATGAATGACTTTATTTGGAAGTTGGATTTATTCCACTGATCACGGAGTAAAATATAAATACAATAAGATTTTCCTAATTTACCAGACTCCTTTGGAGATGGAAAAGAAGGACTTTCTAGAAGAAAACCACTAATAACTTCATACATCAGATTGAGTTATTCCACTAATAAACTAACATTACACACGCAGATATCTATTATATATATATTTGCCCTTTTTTAGTTGAATATACGTGATTACGTCTTATTACGTGATCATCAATTCATTACCTACGCAGGCCCCATTGATCCTCTTTTCCAACAGTACACTAGTCGCTTCCAATCCATTCCTGCGCATAAACGCTAGTTTACGACAGTTTGTAATACGAAACACTCCTTTCCTTACAGAAGCAACAAATTGAAGAAATCAAGTGCATGTTGCTAAGCGATAAAGCAGCATAGTGCAGAAAATAGGTCTAAACTGCAGAAAATCGAATTGCAGGTTATCGATTTTCAAAAAAACTTTTACTGGTTAAAGAAAAAGTACATGTTGAGTGGGAAAAATAACAGATTAAGTCCTAAATTAGCCCAAACTGCAGAAAACCAAATTGCATGTTAGTGAAAAATGCACGTTAGGGGTAACGTGCAAAATTTTGGGTTGCACGTTAACTAAATAATGCAGGTTAAGAGCACGAAAATACAGGTTAGGGTCCAAAAAAAAGCGGATAAATTTGAGAAAAAAGCGGAAATGATCGAGAAAAGAGAGATTCTTTTATATGTTTCTTTTAGAACGAATCAATTATTACCCTAATTTAATAGTATCGTCACGTAAACATATTATATCAAAATACCATCAAGAGGATACTTGATCCTGGTATATCAAACGTAGATACTAGATTAGATTTAAGGTAAAGGTACCATAAGAACAATGGGACAATCTCGTCGTGGCAGAGTTCAGGTTAGTTAGTGAACGTCACCCCAAGACTACGCAAATATCAGCGGGTTCGATCTAGAATTTTCCTCAATAGTTTTGTGTAAGGATAGGAGTGTTTCGTATTACAAACTGTCGTAAACTAGCGTTTATGCGCAGGAATGGATTGGAAGCGACTAATAGTTCAGATATCCGGAGACGAACTGAACGTGATGTGTATTGGTACTATTCAAAGACTGAACAGTAAGATGAATATATAAATATATTAACTATAACCTGGTATAAGATAGATAGTGAATATCAATGATTGCTTCTCTTCCTAATTCCATTTCTAGCTGAAAGGGAATTCCACTTGTATTTATCCTCTCAGAATCCTTGCGGGTTGAGTTAGGCATATGGTCCACGTGGCGGGATAATCAACCTTCTATTGCAAGTAGGGAACCAACAATAGATCCATATGTACCGAGGGTTTGTCTGTATTTCCTAATTCGCACACATAAGGGTATATCCGGGAATATACGATTATATGCAAGACCGTTTCACACCTTACACTTTGATGCTCCCCTCACTATAAGATGCAAGAATGTAACATTGCTCAAGGACTATATAAGATAATTTGCTAGTCACCTCATTTGCAAGTTAATACACTCTAGGATTGATATATGCAACCTTGCTCTTTCTGTCCATGGTATAATTAGCTGTATATTCAGATTTCGCAGCAGTACATGGGTGTCTACGGCATATTTTTCAATGTTCGAAAGCTTTGGAACTCAATCTCAGGGCATATTGAGCAGTCGCAGATTGCCCTGTATTCTAATCAAAGAAAGTTCCGTGAAGAATGTCCTTCGGTTATGTATCTTAATTTTCACATTTCTGTTCTTCGCATGGGTATGGTTTATAAGGTTCATACTACTGTACGCAATGATGAAATTTCCCATGATTGTGAATGTACCAATCGCTTCGGTTGAATTCGTATGCTCCAAAGCTAATAGTTTTCAGTGAATTTTACTCCTTGCAAATTTCGATCCGGGTCACTACCACGGATTAAGCCCGGTATTGATTAGTGTATCATGCTGTACCAGCCTTTCATAGGTTTGTATGGTAGTCGTTAGCAAGAACTCCTTACTTGTATAAACGAATGAACGTTTGCACGCAGGAGTGTCACACATTTTCATATTTTAGCGCGAGTAGGCCGCGAAGGGAAAGAAAAATCTTAATCAACGCTTTCAGTGGTATAATGGCAATGGTGCTGATACAGGGTAAATCTAATCTCAATGTAAATGATATAGAAACTTCTGACTTACCACGAATATTCTAGTCAATTCAATTGCTAGACTTATGACTTATGATATTTGCTCGTAGTTAAAATGTGAATTATAACTCTTAAGTACAAAATTCACACATATCAATGTTTTTATGTAAGATTTCCGCAATTATTGTTCTACTTTTCCGCTTTTCTAACCTGCACTTTATTTTTAACATGCAAACATTATAATTGCATCTTCGATCTAACATGTAATTTTCGGTTAACCTGCAATCCGTTGTAATGAAAGTTGCGACAACTACCAAAAAAATTTTGCAACCATTTATGACACGCCATATAGGAACGATTAGATAGAATTTCTTATTCAAACGTCAACAAAGTCCCACGATAATTAATCTATCCTTCTATTATATTTCGACTTGTAAATGTCTTTAATTTAAAAAATTGAATGTCATGTGCACCTTTTTGGACAAAATATTATCCAAACAGTATCCAAAATTATTGTAACGAAAATAGAAAACCAAAATGGAAAGCTTCGATAAGAATGGACAATTCCGCAAGACAATGCTCTTTTAACAGAGGTACACTATATAAGCCCGGTGCACTTCAAGGATGAATATTCAGCCAACTGAGAAAACTCATTAACTCAAATACGACCCAAACAACATTAAAACCTCTTTACCGAGACCCATATCCGACTTATATATTACGTTGGCTCTTACTCTTAATCTGCTTCCCAGATGCTTTCAGGTTTGTTGTAGGATGAAAAATTATAGAACAGGATACTAAATCTATGATTACATTAAGAGCTGAGATGTGCATTAAAAGTTTTGATCCTTAAGTTCAAAAGGGTAAAATCCAACCAATAGAGTTAAAATAAGTTATCACTGGTGGTAGACATTCTACTATTCCCCAGAAGGCATTAAAATGTACCGATTGGGGTGGCCACGGTATGTAAACCACTTCCTTCTTATGGTAAGTAAGTGTTTTAACAATTTTTCGCTAAGAACCAAGCATTTATATTTACAGGTTGATGAAATTGTAATTTTTACACTCAAATTCTTTATTAATTTCTGTCTAAGATTAAAAAGATAAAGAATTTCATAGTGGTTCAACAACCAACCAGCCAAGAAAACTTTACTTTGCAACTTCTTATTTTAATTTTAACTTTATAATTTTCACATCCATTGACGATGCCAATTTTAAAGCTTTTTACCAAACTTCCTTCATCTTGCGTCGTGTGATACCCCCCATCCATACAATCATTATCCAAATACCCAATATCCCCATTATTTACTTAATACTACTTTTTTCCCATTTTCGACCGTTTTTCTAGGGTTTTTTAGACCTTTGGCTAATTAGAATTTGGGCTTAGGGTGTGTGCGTGCGTGTGTTTGATGTGCTGTCATCTTGAATACGTGTCTGGGTTTTACTATTTCTGTTTATTAGCTATTTTATGATGTTCTGTTCAGATTGGCGTGCTTGAAGGATCAATCTGAACAATATAAAAAGGGGTTAAATTTCTCAAGTTTCTGTTTGAGATTTGTTGTTCTTTACTTTTTAGTTTTCTTAGTTATCATTACTTATAATCAGTTTTAGTCAGTTAGTTAGTCTTAATCAGAATTATAGTCTTGGTTTTAGTTAAATCAGAATCCGTTATAACTTATCTGCAAGAAATGTCCATTATAAAACAGTTTTCCAACTTTTAACTAGGAACGTTCATTTTTGTCGAGATTACCACATTTTTCACTTAACTCATAATCAATTGCGTTTACTATTAGGCCAGAAAAATATTTAGTTAACGTATTTTGTGTGCAGTCTGAATTAAATGCTTTTACAGTTTTGCTATTTTACAGGTTACTGCTTATGGTATTCTCATAGATCTGTGTTGCAAAACCTAAAGCTTTGGTATATTCTGTCATTCGTTTCATTTATAATCAATCAAGAAATTACCTATCTAATCGTATTATTATTACTTTAGAAAATTACACAGTATGCAAATAGAACCCGGCCAAAATTATAGAAGAAGCTGCCATGATGCCACAAACTACAGACACGTCCACTTTCGGAAGTTCATCTAAAGTAATTGGATCTTTCCATGCTAAAGTAAACAGTCTAACTGAAGAACTCACAATGACCAACGCAAATTTATTAGAAGAAATAACCAAAAAAAAAATCAGGCTTCTTCTAAAAGATGTGATCCATAGGTTGATCATCTTGCAAATTCTCATCATGAAAATGATGAATTGACTGCATTGTTAAAGTAATACTCGGCTGTGTTTAAAATATCAATTGATGTTTTAACAACAACACCCATTGAGCAGAAAAAGAAGGTTCCTCCCCCAATGAGAGAAAATCATTCTTTTGGCTGTGAATAAATACATCGCCATTGCAATGATTCCCAAGGCCTTAAGAACATTTGTCAACCTATTGACAGCTGTCACGGTGGCATTGAACCTATTTGCGTAAAGAACGAAGAATTAATTCGCAACCTTTCATATTCTCCCATTGATTTCATAACGAATAATTAAGCGTTTAACATTTGATTTCAATCCTTCATTCATGCCAACCATTTCATTATAAGAAATTTCTAAATCAATAATTCTTCGGTATGAAATCAATGAATATGAAAGGTTGAGAATTAGTTATGATGCTTTTATTATCTGGTCAAGCTGAATATAAGAATTATTACGATCTAAACTTGACAATTTATCAAGTGAATTTGAAAAATTTAGAGCTAAGGCTGAAAAGAAGTATTCTTCTATGAATGAAGAATGGAATAAGAATGCTAAAGATATTGACAAGTTATTTGATTCTTGTCCATGAAGTAAGTTTAGTAGTCGTAGTCAATGTAAACCTTTTCGAACCTTGAATTATCAAATCATGAACATTTATTGCTTCATTGGTTTTAAAGAGGGATAAGATGCCCCATTCCGTTTCGAAGAAATGGGATGCTCAACATTAAATCAACGCATTTTTAAAGATATAACTTTTGAAACTGTTGCAATCAAGAAATCCAGAATTGAATCGAAACACAGTCAAACCCTTACTACAAAAATACAGCCATGGCTTAAATTGAGTACCCCTACAAATTTTAAGAACAGCTCTCTGGTTGTATGTCCATTCGAGCAAAAACGCAATCAATCTACAATGTGCTTTCACATCTCATTCAAAATTTGCTTGATCAAAGTTAACCTCCACTGTTGAATATGGACACTCAGCATTTGTTAAAAATGATAATAAAGGAGACCATGTATTCGATCCTATAAAGGAAAATTAACCTTCATCCAATGACAAGACGGGCGGTTTGAAATAGGCTTATTACACATTGAAATACGAATCGAAGCAAACCTGTAGACAGAAGATCTTGCAGTGTTCTTGGAAGAACATAGAGTGAAGCAAACCGTAATGAACATAACAGGGACTAGGTTATGGCAGGTGAAAGTATGAAAAGAAAAGGATATCGCTCACGTGGACATGATTGCTAACTTAAGTGGCATCTTTTCTCATATGTTATGTTTGTTGACGTTTCAGTGCATCAAACAGCCAAATCCACGAGTTGATGGCTGGCTCACGATGTTTTGCCTGATATGATTGAAATCACAACCTTAAGCTAATTGAATACTTGGAAAGGATGTGACTGCGACGGAAAGAAAGCTACAGTGAAATGGAAAATTTATTTGAATATCGATGATTTGATTTAATATACAAGTTATTAGTAGATATTTCCTATCCAGAATCTTCTTCGTTGTAAGTTATGCCAAACCTGACCAGTCAGGTTCGTACATTGTATACCTAGACAAGATTGTTAAAATCTAATTTCTTTGGTTTTATCTTCATTTGTGATTTCGTCAACTTTATAATCCTCTTTTTGCCAGTTTTATTATTGATCAATTCCATATGAGTTTCGTAATTCACTGGCATATTATCAGAATCTATGAAAGGGTTCACTTCTTTGTGTTTTTTGTTGGTGTAGTAACTTACATTATCGATAAAAGGATTTGCAGGAGTATGCCTTGGTAAGTTCTTGACTTCTTCCATGGTACTGAAAGCACCCTTTTCGTCTTCTTCATCGGAAGAATAAAAATCGCCATTGATCGATTTTCTATACCAGCCGTCCACAGTTTGATCATCAATTGTTTGTTTAGTAGGAGTCGACGGAGCGAACACTGATTCTAACTCTTCTTCCAATTGAACAGTTGGAAGTTTTTCAATTACATCCAAGTTGAATTTTGGCGGTTCAAGAGGATCTGACTGTAGGGATAATATGTGATTCAATACTTTTCTTCCAGATCCCACTGTGGAAGGCGCAGGCAACAAAAGCGCAAATGAATGCTTACTGAAGATGCTTTCATCATCATCTAGTTTCAAGATATCATGATTTTTTTTCCGTCTTCTTGAAGGAGATTTGATTTTCTGTTCGGGAGTGATGGGAAACATTACTGAAGAGGACGGGCATTCTAATTTCTGTATTGAAGTCTGTTGGGTATAATTAGAGGGTGTTAATAAAGGAATTGCCTTTTTAGTACTTGTAAGGGGTGTTAATAAATGATCACCCTGATGAGATGGACCTGCAACAGGAGTAGTTGGTATAATTACTTTCTTTTGATCATTTGCGATGCTAATTCTAGGAATTCGTAATTCCCTTGATTGCCTTGGGGGAGTCAGTGGAGTCAGCGGCACCGTAAACGACATTGTTAATAGGTAATTCAACTGAAGATAACCGAATATCAAAGTTTTTGGGGACAGTATTGAAAAAAAAAGAAGGCGAAGAGAGTAGGAAAGAAAAGATTTCAACGTGAATTTATGGAACGAAAGGAGATGGTAATTAAATTTAATTTTTAAGATTACAATTCACTCACGCGTTTAGAATAATAAATCATGAAAAAAATAATAAAAAATAAAAAGAACACAAAAGTGACAATAATTACTTAACTGGATATCGGAATATTTCAAATTGGAATTTCATTTGTTTACTTCAAAAGAGTGAGTTCTTCGTTTCTGATTATATGTATGGGAACAATTGATCATTTATATTGCCGATCAAAAGAATTCTTATTAAATTGAAGGAAGTTTGTTAAATGTTCACGGGTTCAATTTACTTGCCATATAAAATTACATACGCGTAGCAAATTCCTATTCACGGTCCTCATACAAGTCCAAAAACACGAGGAGTAATTGCAAGGAAATTTCTTATACCATAATCGATCTAGCAAGTGTGCGCCTTAGACTAGTATTATTCTAACAATAATTACATTATAATCAAGTGAAATTTCCTTTAGTTGCAAAATATTAAGATTGTTGCATTATTCTCATTCTAATTCAAATTATTTCTCGAATGTAACTCTAGTATGGGGTACAACGGCCACTAGAATTCTACGTATTATTTCATACTCACTAGGAAATCCACTAGTCTTAATCAGAAGAAATTGTAATGGCTTTGCCTGTGGCTAATAACCTTCCATTCATTGAAATCAGTCAGTTAACACACTTTCCGAATATGAATTTAGATTTTATACCTCTAAATCTTTATCTTGCATCCTTTCAAACAAAACTAACTTATATCCAAGGAAGGTAGAAATATTTCGAACGATTAAGCTGTCTTATTGGTAAAGATGCGATATCCAAACGCAATGAAACATCAATAACTCCCAAAGTCTACACTTCTAACCCCAACGAAGCAATTTTGTGAGGTAGTACAGCCTTGAAATCAATGGAAAACAGAGTATAGGTAGAAGCTTAAAGCGTATAAGCAAACTTACTGCAAGTGATGCTTGGCCCTGTACATTTTTCTCTACAGGACAATTTTCAATGTTGATTATTTTATAAGCGACACAGTCAAAAATGTCGCGAATGTTAATGGTAAAATAGTTGATGTTGAATTACGACAAAATTAAAGTCCAACATCCGCACAATTCCAAAACTCCATTTACATAGAGTCAGATCAAACTATTAGACTGAGTACACCCCTAGATACGCTTTAAAACCAAACAATGCCAAGATTAGAGGACTCAGAAATCAAAAAATATTGGGAAATTTTTCAGGGGTTGAAACCTGTTGATAATAAGGTAACGGGCGACAAGGTGGCGCCGGTGTTGAAAAACTCACGATTAGCAAACCCACAGCTATCAAAAATCTGGGAGTTATCAGACATTGACAATGACGGTAAGTTGGATTTTGAAGAGTTTTGCATTACCATGAGATTAATTTTCGATTTAGTAAATGGTTCAATTAAAGATGTGCCAAAGGAATTGCCTAGCTGGTTGATTCCTGCTTCAAAGCATTCAATTATTCAAGCAAACAAGGCAATTAATAACAAAGGAAATTACGGAATTGACGAATGGGATGACGAAGATGATGGATTGAGTGACGATTTTGATTGGTATATCTCACCAACTGATAAAACCACATATGAAATGATTTACAATTCCAATAGTGATTCCTTTGGAAGAATCAAATTCGACTCCTTAAACTCGTTATACGCCACCTTAAGTAATGTGCCTAAAAGTGATATTTCATCAGCATGGAATTTAGTAAATCCGAAATCCTTTGAAACTATAGACAAGGATCAAACGTTGGTATTTTTGCATATATTGAATCAGAGAGAAAATGGGAAAAGAATACCTAGAGGAGTTCCGGCAAGCTTAAGAGCTACATTTTCTAAGGAGACACCAAATTATGATCTTAGCGCTCAATCACAAGCTCAAGCAACAACCGCCACCCAAGCTTCCAAACGAGGTTTTGCTGAGAATTATCTAAACAAGATTGGACAAGGGTCAAATATAAGAAATAAAGGAACAGACTTCTCTTCTACGGAAGGTACTGACTGGGAGGAAGTAAGATTGAGAAGAGAGCTAGCAGATTTAGAAAAATTGTTGGACAAAGTACAAAGTGGTTCCCAATCCAGTCAAAAAGAAAGTGAAGCCAGTATGTTAATAAAATATGAATTTGAGCAATTATTGAAGTACAAGGAGGAGAAACTACACGAGGGTGTATCTAATGGAAGCGTTGGTGAATTAGTTCAAGTTCAAAACGATATTCAAGACATTGACAACCAAGTAAACTCATTACAAGGATTCTTAGATTCAAAAAGACAGGAATTGAGACAATTGAATCAACAAATTGAAGGAATGAAAAAATAAAAGTGATGAATTTCCTCTCATTATCGTTTATAAATTAAATAGGCTTAATCCGTGCAACTGATAAAAACAAACTATACAACTTTACTGCAACTGCTAAATGTAGAATAAATAACATAAAAAGAGAACCGTGCCTGGTTATACAATCTACTTCTTTTGTTCACCTTCCTTTTCTGGTTCTGGTTCTGGAGTCGGTAATTTGAAAGCTTCCGGAGTAAAGTCCTTACCTTCTCCCACAGGCTCCCATACAGAAGAACCAACAGAGAAATTTCTCCACGCTTGGGTTAATTCTAACGGCTCATAGACAACTCTCTTTTTTTCTTCATCATATCTAACTTCAGTATAACCAGTGGTTGGGAAATCTTTTCTCAATGGGTGCCCTTCAAATCCGTAATCAGTCATAATTCTTCTTAAATCTGGATGTCCTTCAAAGAAAACACCAAACATATCATAAGTTTCTCTTTCAAACCAATTAGCACCATTAAAGATAGGGGTAATAGAAGGAACTGGGCTAGTTTCGTTTGCATAAGTCTTGACTCTAATTCTGGAATTATGTCTCACTGATAATAAGTTGTAAACAACATCGAATCTATTTGTTCTGGATGGATAATCGGCAGCTGTAACATCCATACAAGCTTTAAATTGTGCCGAAGTATGGTTCTTCAAGAAAACCATTACAGGCCTAACTGCAGATGGTGCAACGTAGATAGTCAATTCATCTTTCCAGACTGAAAATTGTTGAATATACTTAGGTAAGCATGCCATGATATATGTTCCAAATTTGTGCAATTCTTCGATTTGAACTTTATACTTCTCAGTCGGATTTACTAATGGAACAAAATTTTCTTCACTTGGTTTCTTTCTTGGTAAAAAGTTCAAGTCAACTAACTGCTCTTGGGAACAGATAGGAGCGATAGAAAACGCTCTCAAGCAGGTGGAAGCAGTTGTACGACTTATTAACTTCGATGCTCTTAATAACGATGATCTAGATATCATAACGAAAAAGTGATTTAATAATGCGAAAGGGCAATGATAGTTCCAGAACTAATGTCCAACAATAATGTAATATTGAGTTAATTAAGTAATATGGCTATGGAAGGTGTTGCTGTAAGTTGTTCAAAATTTTTCAGTTCACATTAATTTTTTTTTGGGTTGGGATTGATAGTTTGTTAGGAATTAAAAATTGAGAACATACAATTGGAGGAATTTCCAATTCTTTACTAAGAGGTAGTGCACTACACAATATCAACACAATTAACCCGCCAGCCTTTCCAAAAGATCCTACTACACAGACACCAAATAATATTAATTGATACCTTAACACGTAAATAACTCTACATACCCCCCTTTTGCTACTAGCAATAAGTTTATTATACCGACCTTGAATTCTTAGTATTAGCATAAGCACTTACACTACCCGAAGCAATTCCGCTTGTACTATTGACTTGTTCTCTTGGTTCCAAATTCAATGAAATCTGATACTGTTCTTCAATTGGAGGACATTTTTCAAACCAGCTATCAAGGAATTTTTGAATCTCATGTACTTCAATAAAATTATACCCAATCGTCTTAAACCTATCAATACCACTAACAATTTCACAAGTTTTAGCACGTTTTGCGAAATTAATTATACGTGCTCTGTTAATCAAACAATCAGGATTCCCATGGTAAACAAATGTCAAATCTGATAAGTAGACACCAAAGAAAGGCACACAAGGCTCAGACCCAATAAATTTTAAAACATCTCTATATTCATTGAAATTTCTTGAAGAGTTCATTAACTTATTCATATTTTGTAACTGTGATAATGAATCTGCACTAACATATTTCCAAGTTTTTCGTAATCGATGAATGGGAGAAGAGTACAATGCGGAGATAATAGCTGTCATGGACGAAAAGTTGTTATACTGTCGACATTTTTCTGCAACTTGAATGAAATAACGAATAACTTGAACACGTTTCTTAGGATCGGGTTTACGTAAAATCATAAAGGCAACGAAATTCGTTAATTGGTTGGAAGCTTTGATAAACGCAGTGATACTATCGATACTTTCATTTAACCCAGATTTCTTGCCCCAAACCTTTGCAAGACAAGCAAACTTGGTTATTTTGCAATACAATCTGAACTCGCGTAAAGTTAACTGTCTGGCCAATTCGACGTTTTCAATATCCAACAATCTCACTTTTCTTCCCAATGATGAGCCTTTGGTTAATGGTGCGGGTGGCTTTACATCTGGGATAACGGGGTCTCTCTCCATAAAAACTTGCTGACCATTTAACAATTTAGTCAAATCATTTGCTAGCATTTTTCCGATGGAATATGATTGAACTGGAATTGACTTTGCAAAGGCTAACCATTGCTTTATAATTGATTCATTATAATACGATTTACACCAGTGCTTCTCAATTAACAACTTCATAATGTTCATGACCCTTAATCGAATTGGATTTTGTTTCTTAGAAACCCAAATGTTATACTCTTCATAACTTAAACCTTCTGGAGCTTCAAAATCAAACCTGTGAATCAATAGCGCGATCAATTCGCCCAAAGACATAATAGATGCAAATGTCAATAAGAACACTTGGTTGAATGAACTATCAAACATGTCATGATGAGTTAAATGGGCAACAAGCGCTTCTTTACTACCTCCTTTGATATTTCCCTTAACATCTAACAACAAGTCGTACTCGTCATCTCCTTCAAGATACCATGCCACATCAGCTTCCTTTTTATGATTACCACTGTAGTATGAGTGTTCTTCCGATTTCTCGGTCAGAATTGTATTATTGCGTTCCATTACCAATAATTGGACATCAAAATCATCATGCATAACTCTTGTTGCATAGTTTAAAATTGTATCCCGCTCTTCAATTAATTGCTGGATGACAGTCAACATCTTATCACATAAGGCAATTCCAAATGATAAATAATCGGACAACAATGTATCAGGATTAAGAGAGATCGCCTCTCCTTTTCGATGATTAATTTTTTCTAATAGAATATTTGATAATAATAACGCTGCCTTTTCTGTTGGTGCTTTTAAAATATCTCGATTGTAAAACAAGGGATCTTCATCTTTCAAGCCCTTGAAAACTTCAGGATCCTCAAGTGTTAAAGATTGGGTAGCCATCATGATTCGAAGAACCAAATCATGGAATTCTTGCTTTAAGTGGAAAAACTCCAATACTACTGGATAATCAAAGGTCAACTTTGAGTGAACAGCTGGATTCTCCGCGATTTCAGATAATGAAGTATTTGAAGTGTCTCCAAGATCATTTTCTTCATTAGATGCATATCTTTTGATCAAGCAGAAAACAGTAAAATCAAACGATTCTATAATATCAATCATTGAACTAGAATTGTAGAGATATTTGTAAATCAAACGTAAAATTTGAGTGTCTCTTTCGTTCTTTAATGCTTCATTATAATAATTCAATTCTTGAACCGTGGGGTCAAGAAACTCTAATGTTTCTTTACTCAAGTTGATCATTTCTTCCATATACTCATACACAGAATCATAAGCTTGATGATCAACCACGATTTTAGTATGGTACCTGTTTTTCAAATCATCACCACTAACATTAAGAACTGGGTTATTTGTAGTAAAGAATGGATTGCACCAGTTTCCTCCATTGAATTCATCCATGAGAAATCGTGGATACGATTGGGGTAGAATATCATATCTATCCTCCCCTTCATCATCTGAAGCATCGGATGAATCATAATCTGACTTTCTGACACGCTTCCCTATACTTAACTTTAGGAAGATTTTAACCAACGCATTCATGTTCATTCTTAATTTTTCTATTTCGTAATCCAATTGATCCATATAGGTGAAAAAGTCGCCATTCTTTCCTTCTTGACCTAGTTTCATCTGCTCTAACTTATCACCTAAATTTGTATCATCTTCAGATCCTTCTTTCAGAGTGGTGATTGATGACATGGGCGACACCTTGGAGTTAAATCTATTCAATTTGGAAATGTTACCCGCGAATAATTGATCGCTAGCGGTTCCTAGGGAATGATGCAAAACACTTAAATGTAAAATACCGTTAATATATATTTGGGAATAGCATGCTCCTATTCTTTTCAACTTTCGTCTTATCGAAGGTTCATATTTAGTATCTGCAAAATCATCTTGATTTAATCTTGAAGAAGAAAGAACAAGCGATAACAATTTATTTAACCTAGCAAAATGTGTTCCAAATAGTTGCCTATTCTGCTCTTTCAAGGATTTGGCAGTCAAATCTAAAAGATAATTAAACTCATCTCTCAATTTCGTCCAACTACTAATATCAGTGATATGTTTATAAAACAAATTGTCCATAGAAAAGAACGGTCTATTGAAATGATGATAGGATGAAGTAGAACTTTGAGTGGCGACCGAAGATTGTGAGTCTCGCTTTAATCCTTCGAAGTTTGAGGAAGACCCTGTTCGCTGGCTCAATACACTTTCATTCCGTTGCTGTGATCCGCGCACTTGAACAATCGAAGAATCTGTCATAGCATCACTATCAGGATATTGGAAATTTGGAGTCAAATCATCAGCATCAAAGTGGGACATTGGAATTGAACTACAATATGTGTTCAATTGTTGACAATAAAATATGTAGTCACCTTTTGTTGTAATTCTAGGAATCCATGTAACACTGCGATGGTATGTTGCTTTATATTCTTCGATTAACCTCTCTGCTTCTTTGATATCAACGGGGACAATTTCTTCATTTAATTCACTTGTTGTCAATGTGTGTGATACCGAAGATACTTGGGATGATGGTGGGTCAAGTTCCAAAGTATCCACTGTCACAGTGGAATCTCTTCCTGTCCCCTGTGGATCAGAGCTATTAATTTCAGATTGAGTTTGTTGATGATATTGATAATGCTGCAGTTGTTGTTGCTGTTGCTGTTGTTGCTGTTGTTGTTGTTGCTGGTGACTATATTTTGAATCTGATGGAATGCTGGTCTCTGAACTGGCAAAACTGACAACTGAATTCTTCCTTGTATTATTAGCAGGACTATTTTTTTCAGAATCGCCAAGGTTCTTTTGGAGAAGGTTTGTAAATGAGGGAATTAAGACATTTGCTGCTGTATTTGCAGCAGTAATTGAATCCAATTCTTTGTTGTCTTTTAATTTATTCAAAACCGGTTGAACATAATTAACAGATCTAACATAATTATTTGGGAACCATCCGCGGTGCCATTCTCCCGTTGAACCCATCAATACACCATCCCACCAACCAGTACCAGATTTTGATAAAACATATATGGTGTCACCTAAGTTTAGTGGTAAATGGGATGGTTGAGTACCTGGGAAGTCATATAAGGCGATGACTGTATCCAAGGGTTTCACCTGTTCATCAGCGGTTGTTTGATTGTCATGAGGAGTAATTACGTCAGGAGCAATCTCATCAATGTATTGACTAGCCATATTTAGGTTGCCTTGCTTCTAATGTTTCGGATTGAAAGGAAGGCGGAAGTATTCAATCGTATATACAAATATATATTAAATCCCCTGTGGTATAGATGAAGTTTGCAATGTATGAATTGTAGATATGATATATTAGTTACTTAGCTTGTTACAATGAGTTAGATAGTTAGTTAGTTAGATGGATTGTTGACTAGTTTGTTGAGTTTTTTTTTACTCTTTACTTAACGTTACTTAACTTTACTTAACTTAACAGTAATAATATTAATTTTGCTAATTAAATAAATAAATACTTGATAAAAATTGAATTTTATTCTTTGTAATAATTAATTAGTTGTGATAATTTAGTAATAATAGTTGCCTTCAAATCTTAATACTTACTTCTTATTTTTATTATTATTATGACTAGTGGATGGCCGCCAACGGCGGCCAAGTGCCCCCCAGTGCGCTCAATGTTAATGTTTACATCAAAAGGGGAGTGTAGAGTAATTTCCACATAAAAACCAATCAATAAATATGCATTTTTAATCGAGATAACCTAAAAATAGTATAACAAACATAAATAATTAAAGAATTAAGATTGAAACACGTCGTCTTGAAACTGGAAATCCAAAATGGTTCGTAGATAAGATAATTCTATTCATAACATGCACCCTACCTTTGCACGACCCTGTGATTACCTCAGCCTCCATACAATTGGGTTCTAATCGCGAGACTATCAACCTTGTACCATCACACAAACCTTCTGAATCAGTTAAATTCCTAAGCAACATAATTGGTGCATTGATCTTGAAATCCAAGTGGGCAAGAGGGACATATGCATGCTTTTGTAAATATTCAGGTGGATCGTTTAGATTGCCAGTCGTTTGCTCCGAGCATGGTAGATTTTTAAATCACCTGGAAACAAACCTCTCAAGAAGAACCTCATTTACATCGGCAACCTGAGAATTTCTGATGGAGAAAATTGCCCTTTCGGAAAAATACGTAGCATGGTCCTCTATATTGGCGAAGGAAGCAGAAGTATATATTTTTTCTATTAATTCATCTGTGTCATTTACCAAAATCACATAGAGATGTAAAGTAATAGGCCCATTCATTTGCGGATCTGATGACATTTACCTTAACCAAGTAGCGAAATTAAAATCGTTTGGAGCATCCCCCAATCTCATATTTCGATCCAACCGAAGCATATGCCTGTAAAGCCATAAGAAAGACCATTTCAAGCAAGCCTGAACTGTAAGAGGTCTACCACCATGAGAACCACTGGAAGAGTTTGATACCAATCTCCACCCATAACGACATGAATACCAGCAAAAGGATTTCCAGCATTAGGTTCCACATGCTTCACATCACACAACGCACGATGAACAGCTTCAAAGCACTTAAATCGTGTATGTGTAGTCGCACCACCTAGTAGAAGTAATGCGGCTATACCAGTTGAGGCCACACAAATCCCTATTTTACCTTGAGATTCAAACCAAGAATAAATAACACACGAAGAGCAGCGCCGAATGCAAAGGTAACAACTTCTGCAAAACAATATTCCCATTCTCCGATAGTACCAACTAAACCCATAACTTTAGCAACATCTAAAAAAGCAGTTGAAAAATTGTAACGCAGATTTGCACGTAGAGGATGTATGATCTGTGATCACCATTGCAATTGAGATAGGAAGGAAGGAAATGAAGGAAAGTTAGGAAGAAATATAGAAAATCGATGTAATAAATTTAAAACAAATCCAAGAATAAAGGTAGTGCGAAAGTCCTCAGAAAATTTTCAAAAAAAAGTCGAAAAAATTTCAAAAAATTGCGGAAAAACAAAAAAATTGCGGATGAAAGTAGCATCTCTTCTCTTTACTTTATATTTGTTGATCATTTCCGCTTTTTTCTAAAATTTATACGCTTTTTTTTGGACCCTAACTGTTGAACGAAGTGATTAATCCAACAGCTCAAACCAGGAAGATTTGTGTTTAATATAATAATACCCTTTATGCAGGAAGAATTCTGTAATTTCGTCTCTCGAGATTATTAAGTTTTAATTCTTTAATCAGTAAAGTCGATTCGTTTATCCGTGCCTGAGGTCTTAAGATAGTCTAGTCTATGTTTGATCTATGATCTAACTAACTGTACTTGTACTAAAGTATTTAAAATATAATATCGAT
>NDXA01000146.1:0-21296 GCA_002105455.1 Hemisphaericaspora xylofermentans | reverse complement strand
AACACTCACATTATATAACAGAATTGTAACGAAGTCCTACTATCTTACCAATAATAGAACTAGCGCTGTTCTCACTAAGGGCTGTTGTAGTTGTTGTTGCTTTTCAATTGATTGTAAATTACAGACCCTCGATTTAAGAGTGAATTGGATTATTGACGATTCTTGTAAAAAAGAATGAGAGGCTGGATTTCTGGATTCAAGGATTCCTGCGAATATAAATTTCGTAACCGATTCTCAAGCCTGCATATAACGACGACGACCAATTCTTTCGTACTTGTTCGTAAATCTCCGGTATCCTGCATGTTAGCTTGGACGACTATGCCACAGGAATTTCCCGTGCAAATGACATATGTGTGTAGTAATCCAAACCGGAACTCTTTCCTATGAATTTTCCCAAGAGATATATTCTACTATAATATTATAGGAATAAAATTAATAAAACCTTCGACTTCTGTGTTTTTCTGGATAAACTCTAACTGCTATATGGCCATAGCATTTGGGTGTTTATGTTGCCAAAATATATGGTTGAACTTCAATGCGTCCAGCAAACGTGACTTCCCTCGGAATTGTTTTGCTTTTTTCTTTTGCTACCTTTCTTTTTCTATGGTTCTCATTTTAAGTGAGGAGCAACAACATAGCAGTACTCACTTCTGCACTCTTTGTATTTGTCATTCATCAGCACAGGAATCATGTTCACGATCAGAAGCCATATAAGAAGATCTCTATTTGGATCCACCAGAGTCATCACTTCGTGTACCTCCAGACCATTCCTCTTTGGTGCAGCTCGTTCCTTATTCATTCAAACCGTGGAAACTCCCAATGAACAAGCACTTAAGTTCCTTCCGCTGATAGATATCTTACCAGAAAATGAAACGCGAGAATATTTGAATGGTCGTCAAGCAGCAAACTCCCCACTTGCTGTCAAATTATTCTCTGTAGATGGTGTAAAAGCAATTATGTATGGATCAAACTTTATAACTATTGAAAAGACTCCAGAAATTGATTGGTCCTTACTTAAGCCAGAAATCTTTTCAATATTAACTGAGTTCTTGAACAATGGTACTCCCATACTTGTCGAAGAAGGAAATATCTCAAGAGATGTCGATATAAATGAAGATGATGATGAGGTGGTGTCAATGATCAAAGAATTGATATTTACTAGAATCAAACCTGCAATTCAGGATGATGGTGGGGATATTGAATTTGTTAAATTTGATGAAGAAAAAGGAACTGTGTTCTTGAGATTAAAAGGTGCTTGTAGATCTTGCGATTCAAGTTCAGTTACGTTGAAGAATGGGATCGAGAGTATGTTGAAGTACTATATTGAAGAAGTTCATTCGGTGGAGGCTTTTGATGATGCTGCTGAGGAGGCAGAAGTAGATGAAATTGTGTATTCTGCAAAGATTGTTCCTAAAAAAAGACAAAACGAGGTTGATGCTACACCACCAGCATTATAGGAATGTAGCGAGCCAAGGACTTTGGCGATTGTGTTGAGATTTTCGAGATATAGCTGTACATAGGAAAATGATTGATCAAGGTAGTTGATATATTTGTGATAGAAAGACATAAAATCTCTTAGTCGTATTTACAATAAGTTTAAAGGACAATCATTATCAATTCCATCAAATGAGGCCCATGTTTTTTCATGTACTATTAATGTTACAGTGAACCAAACATTTGAGAGTTATCTCAAAGAAATTTCTTTGGGGTCCTAGTTTGAAACATAAAACGTTAATATTCACTACAAAACATATATAATGATGAAATGTAAAGACTGGCATAGTGTTCATGTTAATGTCGACTACTTTGTAGTACAATGTCTTCAAAAAACAATCTTGCAAATATAAAATAGGAAATAATTAGTAGATTTATTGCAAAAAATCTTTTTGCAGCCATATTTGATACCACCTCCTTCTACATTCACATCGCCTTAGACACGATCTGGCTTCAGAATCAATAAAATTGTGATATTGATTTGGTTATGAAATCCCATTCTTTGAGGACAGTTTCAGTATGAGTCTCCTTTACCCGTGTCTTACTTGAAGTTTCACTGTCTTGGAAAATCCCTCAAAAGTTTCCAGACATTTCCCAATCGGATTCAAGTCTGAAGAAAAGACAGACCGTTCCACCATCATAATATCATCTTAAACCAATGACACTTTTCAAGAGGCGTCAGTTGGGATATTATCTTGTTGAAAGAGAATACTTTGGCGAGACAATTGCACCACATGGTTTTTCAAAACTTTGAGATTCAATTATTTGTAGGAAAACAAAAGGGAAATCTATGCCAAGTCAGTAAAATTTGTGAAATTTACACTAAGAAGCCACCAACAACGGTTTCTAAAATCGAGAGAAACTAGGAGATTGGGTCCTCAACATTTACATGGCCACTATGCGAGTTGCTTGCAAATCCCGATCCCCCGCCCAACCTGAATTGAGTGGATTAATGTCATTACCGAGATTTATAAACACTGCTAAGTCCATCAACAAAATTATAACGACAGTATTTCCTCCTGATTTATGGGAACGTATTGCCAATCCAGATGACTACTTCTCCGATCCTGCTAGTTTGTCCGTTACAAATGATCAGGTAAGACAGATGAACGTATTACGTCTTGCTATTTGAAGGAATTGAACCATTCCAATTGGTGTTAAAAGAGTCTACTCCTGTGTTGTTGCTTCGCAAATTGAATCCTTATATTGGCTTATGCATTGGAACATGACTCATTGTGTTGAGATTCTGTAGTAATGCCATTGAAGCGAAAATCAGTTCTGGCCGTTTTAACGATGCCATCCAGCTAATTCCAAGAATTACATTGATTTCAAATCACGTTGGGCTCGACCTTCGAAAACAATTTCCCATTCGTTTGGCTTTTGGAATGACTAATTACAAATCTAATGGCTAATCTCTTCGATTCTTCGGTTTGGATTTAATTCACGCTCAAGTGATTGTTGGTCTTTCCAGAGGTACAGAGGTCCGCAATTTACATGTCTCTCTTGGAGAAAATTCCACCCCAGCACATAGTGTAGTTTATCCTTCGGTGGCTCAGTTGGTTTCTCCGTCGACTAATGCGTAATTTTACGTGAAGATTATGTTGTATATTTCTACATGTCTTAACATAATACTCGTTTTTCGTGTCCACCAATTCCAATTTCCTTATTTCACATCATTGGCTAGAAGGCTACCGGATGCGGCACTTATAGCTTGTTTTGAAATAAATAATAATAATAATCTCTCTTATATTAATAATAAAATAGTAAAGTAATGAATTAATGGATTAATCATGTAACTAATAAATAAAAAAACGTCAACCAAACTAGACAAAAAAATGCAAGCAACCCCCTCAATAAGGAGGACAAATAATATACGGATTAGGATAACCATAATAAGGATAAGGGGTTAAAATAGGTTGATGATGGTATTGTTGATGCTGAGGAACCTGGGCAAGATGCCGAGGATAACCTCCAGAGCCCCCACATAGATTATTGTCATTGGTAGTATTATTAGTAGGAATAACAACGCCATTCCCATTTCCTCGACCAAAGTTAGCAGCTGCCGCCGCATAAAATTGCTTTTGCTTTAGTTGTTGTGTTTGCTTACAAGCCAAATTTGAAGTATTACTAGGATTGATATTGTTATTTGGAATCTTGATCGGAATATACATTGGGTTCGTGACTACGCCTTCTTTTTGGCCAAACTTACTCTTTTGAATTGCAAAGGACGATTGAATAAGGATTGGGCTAAATTTATTCAAATTTACCACTTTATTGTTTGTCAACAAGATTGCTCTAATTGCCATCTTAAATGTTTCGTAAAACACAAATCCAATTTTCCCTGCTTTGTTATCTTTATTCTCAGGGTCGTCATTCCCAAAGTTGGGGGTAGTACTGGATGATGTTGCCGATGATTCTAATTTTGCTTCATAAAATTGTGGCTTAATGATCTTTGCTGATTTGATCTTTCCAAATGGCCGCCAAAATTCTTCCCAAGTTACGTCATCATTGTTGAACAAGACGGATAAATTATTAACATAAATGTTAGTTTCTTGGTAATTCAAACTTCGAGAAAACAGATTGGTAACATATATTGGATTGGGGAAATTGATTGATAGTTGATTCTTATGCCCAAGTGAAAGATAGAAATTTTGTGCATTTGTATATAAATAATGATTGTGTTTATGTTGAGCAATAGTAATCTGAATCTTGTTATTTCTTGTCTTTAAAGGAACAATTGGGTCAGTTAAGCAGGGTAGGAAATTGGTATCAAAATCAATAAATTCTTCCCAGCATAAATCATTCAAATAGTACAAAATCTTTAACGTGTTCTCCATCAAGTTTCCATTTGATTTAAACTTTATATATCCATAATCAAAGCATTCAAGTTTCGTAGTCTCCTTTGCCTTGGAATAATAATTCAAGATTGGGAAGTAAATGGATTCAATTGTATTTCCAAACCCATTAAATTTTTCAATCAATTTGTAAAACTCAATTGTTGAAAATGCAGATGGAATGAAATTTAGGAAATTCTCAACAATTATCAAGTTGAAATTTTCTTGATTTAATGAATTTATTGGACTGGCGATAGGAACTTTGGGATTCATACGTTCTTTCCGGTTGAGGTATCTATTCAAAAACAACGGAATTGTTTCATTTACGTTAAATGTATTTGGAGTCAATTTATTGAACTTTTCAATCAATAAATCAACATCCAAATAATTTGTAAACTTTACAATGGCAAACGAGGAGTTGACGGTATTGTCTTGCTTAAACAATTTCACTTCAGTTAAGGATTTGAAGTGACAGTTATCCATCAAAAAGTTAAAGAGATTATGATTTTCATTCTCGTGTGTTATTGTGATTGAATCAGCATCTTCTTCATCAAAGATTAAGCTAGTAGATAAATTCTTAATAAATAATATTCCAGGATGAGAAATGAACTTCCCATAATCCAATTCAAACGCAATATCCATTTCGTACAATTTATAAATTAATTCATCAAAGTCTGTTCTAGATTGCACAAAGCCAACTATATATTTCCCTTCTTCGGTATCAATTGTCAAATCCTTATAGTTGGCAAATATTCTAGGTGTATTCATCAATTCGTTGCTATTATCAACGGTCACCTTTAAAATAGCAGGGAAGTTGCAATAAGTCAAATTAGAAGAAGTTTCATTAAATATGCAATTATTTAGGTTGTTAAGTAGATGCTCATTGAATTGATGATGGCTAGTTTGTTCCTGATCATCTTCAAACCCTTGACTTTCATCGTTTTTTGAACATTGACTTGATACCAGTGAGATCGATTGTAGTTGTAAACTACTACTGCTTGAACTGCAAGGAGTAGACAAATTTGGAGAAACAGGTGGTGAATGGGAGCCTGGATCCATTTTGGCTAACGTCGTAAGAGTTAGCTGGATTTGAAGGTATTGTTAATAATTTTTCAAAGCCGATATTAAGCGAAAAATATTTCTGCAACGAACAATGAGAACTAAAAAACAATAAAACCGGATTTTTTTTTATTAACCGCGCCGAAAAAGTTTCCAAAATAAACTATTGTCTTCTTTCTTTTCGATATAAAAGGAGGAAATAAGCTGTGTAGTCAATGAGGGATTAGCTATAAATGTCTAGTTATGTCCGTTACTTTTGACGACTTCTAAAATGGTTAGCAATTGGTTATGTATATAATAATAAAACAACAGGAACAAAGATTGATTTAGGTGCTTTCTCTTGATTAGATCAATGGACACAGTAAATATATATATATAAGTATATTGTTCTCTTTGTGTCTCCCAGGTAAATGGTTACTCTTATTTTTAAGATGTCTTTACTAAGCTGATAGTTTCTCCTTTATTTCAACTTCAAAATGGTTTGTAAGACAAAACCCTAAATTATTGTAAAGCTTGAAAAATAATACGTGAAAAAATAAAATGGTTCGATTCTTCTTTTGTGTATTTTTCCGGGTACAACCTCTTGTTATGTGTCGCTTACCGTCAATTAGGTTCCGATATAGAATTTAACCGATGAAGAGCAGTAAGGGCGAAAAGGTATTGGTGAATTTACCTATGGGGAACCAATTGAGTTTTGTAATGCAAGTAGAACAGCAGGAAATGAGCTGACCTAAAAATTGGTTACTTGTGGTTGTCGCGGTTGAAAGTGTACTCAAATTGGGAAACTGTTCGTGATTGAAAGATTTGCAATTGGTTAACCTATCAGTAGATTTAGGTCTATATATATTTTTTTGAAAAAAAAATGCTCTAATTTACTTTAGGATATAGATATACTATATTTATACTTAAGTATATCTGTAGATAAATTGGGTATTCCGGGATTAAAAAGTTAGTTCATGTAACAATCTTTCCAGGTACCATTGAACGAAACTTAAAAATATGTATGATACTGCATAATAATATCCGAGCACTATGTTGAACATTTTTTTTTTGTCAGCCTAAAATGTCCGTTAGTTAACCTATAATTAAATGTTTGGAACTTCTCTTCTAACCTTTCCAAATTTCAAAGAGGAGAGACAACACATTAAGAAGTTAGAAGTCTAAAAACAATCAAAAACTTTAAACTCATTATTATCCAAGACAATTATACAAAGCCGTAATATTCTTATTTATCGTCGATTTTGCCCCACACACCCCTTTCCAGGAACACCAAATTTACCAGCCATGAAATTGAATTATGTACTTAAGCAGGTATCAGCCAATTCGACCGAGTACACCTTAGTAATCACATATAATAAAGAACCCAATACTCCGATTTCGATATTTATAAACGAGCAAAACAATACTACAATGAATAATTACATTTATACAATAAAGTCGGTAACACTTTACCTCAAGAAAACCGAGCAAAATGACTCAATCGAATTGCTAAATAATTTGTTGAATAAGAGATTCAATAAGCCAGTGTACTTGAATATAAATGGATATATTAATAGTGAAATTATGATTGAAATATTCCATCAAATAGCAAATGAGCTATCCACATAATTCACCCAATAATATTCTCCCCGGTAGGAAACTGGTAGTAATACCTTTTGGTACCTGTTTGTACATCAGAAAGTTCATCCCTTGCGTTATTTCATTTCTAAATATAGCTGTAGTTACCCTGTCTAAGTTGCTATGCCGCATTACATACGTATTGTCACATGTAATTAAGAATCCACCTTCTTTGGTATACAGTTGCCGTTTAGTAGCGAATTTGATGTTTATTGCGAAATTTAAGTTTGGGGCAGCGCTTCCTAACCATTTTGGGTATTCGGTGAGAAAGCATATTATTCCCACTTATTAGAGACTCTGGAAGGAAACGGGGCGAGATGCTTCTTGTCACGTTCATTGATGTATAATGGTGGAATTTGCCCGCTCTTATTTTATACGTAGTGAACAATCTATCAAAATTACACTTGAACTGTCATTGATGTGCATGAGAGTTGCTTGCAGATTTGTTTTACTTTATGAGCTCCTGAAGAGTATTGCTAAATTTCATTCGGGAGTTTAGTGTTCCTATCGTTTTTCTGAGCTTTTTCAGGAAGGCGGTAACTCAACCAAGAATCGGATCGTAAGAATTTCCTCTACTATTGAACCCCTTCGTTCTTCTGAACATCATAAAAAAATTGTGACACTAATTAGCAAGGGCATTAAGGGGTGGATTCACTACATAGCCTTGTATGAATACTCCTTTGTCAATTTCCTTCACTATGGAAAGATCGATTTCTGTATACTCCCTATTAGAAGTAATTTAGCCATAGTCAGAGCAGTGCTACGCCCAACATCGTAATGGTCTTATTGCTTGTCCATGTTCAAAAGAGTTGTTTGCCTATTTGCTCTTTGAGTCATCTCGCAGCAACGTCGATTGTATTACCTACATCTAATACAGCGAGTACTACTATAAAGCTAACCCAAAATCCCTAGTAATTATATATCTGCTTATTATAAGAAATAAGGGAGAAGAGGATGAGGAATCCTCTTCTGTTAGATGTGTATAGTGGCATTCCAAGGTACGCTCTTTATTGATGATAGGCATATACAGAAATAGAGCAAGAACTTGTTCTCTGGTTTCCAAAGAAACCGATGATAAAGATACCTAATTTTGGCCTCTATTTATATTGTATCACCGTTCTACTGTTAATATGGCTCAACAATACAAATCGGAAATATGACAACAAAAGAAACCAATTAATTAAGCGAGTCTACATAATTAATTGATTACCAAAAGATCATACGATCTACACATGATCAGTCACGACGTTATGCGATGAGGACAATGATCAGGACTATTACGCCTAAGCCGTTTGGCAGGGCTATAACACTGCTTTATATACGACATAAGAGTCAAATATTGTTAGCCTAGGCATAGTTGATTGAATAGAGTTGGTGTATTACAAAACTCGTACGAAATAGACAGCATTAGCTATATATATTCTAGTTTGGTAGAAAATACGTTAAGTTATTTGAATGAGTATTATATTACGCAAGACACTCATAACTATCTATAACTGTACCATGTAATAAAATCGATATTCCCTCGGCGATTATCAATACGATTTAAACCCCGCCCCAATTATGGAGAATATCTAAACAGGAAACAGCTTTAGCTATTAAATAATAGGGAAAATATCAACTGAGAAAAGTTTTTCAGGCTGTAGAAGTCTCGTTATCCCCTCTCTGTCAATCCGAAGAAGTGTTCGCGTACGTAACGTTCAACATCTCAGAAGCATCGATCCCATACACATCGCCATCCTGAATTACGAACAACTGATTGTGCCCTAAAGCATTATCGTGTTCTAATAAATATTTAACAGAATAATCTAACACCATCCACCAAAAATATCACGAAATTGCATTTTACAAGATCAATATCGAATTTGCACTAGATACTATAAGAAGCCAAAGAGCTGATGTTGCAGCAAAGCAAAGTGCACCAAAATTTAAACAACAAAACACTCATAAATTAGTATGGTAACTCCATAAAGACTACAAACCTAGCGATCCATATTTCTCATTTAAATAATGCGTATTGTTAGTACGTGATATCAGCAACCGGTCTTTCTCCCATTACACTTATTCTATACGCGTGCCTTACAACAGGCTCATGGAAATCGACAACAGGAGTATGAACTGTTTTAGCATTGTTCCATAACACTACAGAATTTTCCTGCCATTGAATTCTAACTTGTAAATCTTGTGCTTTTTCAAGATGGTCATATAAAAACAGTAATAAATAATCGGATTCTTCTTGCTTTAATTCTACTATTCTCCTCCCAAATTCCTTGTTCAAATATAGATGCTTTTCCTTGGTAATTGGATTCTGCCTAATGATAGGATGAATGTTTGCCTCGGGTTCCCTTCTACTTATTCCACCAACAGCCTTATTGTTTTCCGATTGTTCTTTTGCTGAATGTAGAATATGTAAGCCTTCCAACCTTTTCTGCATGGCTGGGCTTAGTCTATTGTATGCCTCAACGCAATTGGCAAACAAGGTGTCTCCGCCCGATTCAGGCAACTGTAATACGGAGAAAAGAGTCAATTGCAACCCATTCAAAGAATAGGAACAATCAGAATGCCACAGAATGCTGTTGGTATTGCTGTTGAGTGTGCTGTTTATGTCATCTTGAGTTGCACCCCGAAACGTAATATGCATTTGAGGATACTATTCCGGTGACCCAGAAGTAGGGTGGATGTGTAATGGACCAAAGTAATTCATAAATTCAATAGCAAAGTCTGGTCCGAAGGAATTGAAGTCTTGATCCCGGAAAGCAACTACTCCTCTTTCAGCTACAAACCTGGATAACTCATTCTTCGCCTCGTTTGATAATTGTGATAACTGAATACCAGTGACTTCGGAACCAAACTTTGGGGAAATTTTTTTGACTACATACCCACCAGATCTTGGAAACAAATTTGAGAGATTCTCATCAGCCAATAACCCCTTATCATAATATGTCTGAAATTCATATGGTGGGAGCTTCTGGTTGGGATCCCAGGTAGGTAAATATAGGGGGAATTTTGCTAATTGTTTGTTCCTTACATTTACAGTATAAGCCCCTGCTCTAGTTTTAGCATTGTGAGACTTTTGGAACTGAGAAGCATCGTATTTATTAGCATCGTACACAGGAGACATGAAGGAAATGTAGAAAGATTTTGATTTGGGGAAAAAGGCCCTAGCAAACGCAAACCCAGATTCTTCTTCTGATATTTATATATCCTTCTTTTTGATCAGGTTGACTGGCATTTATTGACCCTAAATGGTAACTCTATTGATTTGCTGTTTGCTATTTGCAATTGCAAACACCACAGCCACAGTTTTCAAACAAACAAAACAAAAACTGGGGTTTATATTTGGGGCCAAAAAAAAAATTAAATTATAGTGCGAAGGCCAAATAAGAGCCACAGTTGAACAATTGCCTGCTAGATTTGAGAGGAGTCGGTGTATTGTTGCCACGGGTGACCTCCCTCAAATTTCACAGACAATCGACTGGGGAACTTGATAAAAATCGAATACCCATACGAGTTGCGGTTGGTGGAATTAATTAATCTATATGGTCTACTCATATACATTTCAAATTTTTTGAAGAGAAAGGGGCTCTTTGGGAGAAGGAATGATGAAAGGTGACGACAAAAAAAATTACCCAACGTTCCCTGTTTCTACATTCAACTCCAAACATGTACAGAGTCTTAGCATGTGGATCCAACGGTAATTATCAATTGGGGTTGAAGAACCACGTTGACCAAAACTTCCTTCAAGAATCGCAATTCGAATTGGATAACGGTGCCATAGTAACGTCTGTTTCCACGAGACCTATCAAAATCACCGGTGGAGGTAATCATACGTTAATTCTCTTTGAAAATGGGGAAGTTTATGCTAGTGGGGCGAACCAATATGGGCAATGCGGACTTCCACGATGCAATAATATCACTATATTTAGCAAGATACATGGAAATTGGATGGATTGCTGTTGCGGTTGGGAATTCTCGATTTTAATAAATCATAATCAAGAAGTTTATGTTTGTGGAACTGGATTGAAAGGAGAATTGGGTTTAGGTCAACGAATACTACAGTCGGAATTACATTATTCATTTACAATCCCTAACGATTCTCGTTTTGAAATTAAGGCATCGGTGCACCATGTAGTACTAAAAATAAATGATAAGTTTATGGGCTGGGGAAATTGTAGAAAGGGACAATTGGGTATAATTGAAGGGGATAAAACCTCAATCCTCTGGGAGCCCAAGATGTTAGATTTTCCAGGCGTAAATGCTGCAGGAGAAGAAGTAAAATTTACTACAGGTAGGGAATTCACCTGTTTGTACAAGGAGGGTCAGATTCTTTTGTTTGGAAAGCATCCCATCGAATTCGAATCAAACAGACTATCAAGCGAAAGCATAGACATAGGCTCTATGTGGACATCTATTCATTTACTCAAGTCGTCTAATACAGTACAGTCATTCGGAAATAACAGCCATGGACAGTTATATCCAATGAATGACTCTCTCAAAATAGACAAATTTGCTATTGGAAGCGAACATGGTTTAGTCGAATCGAATAATACCGTATATAGCTGGGGATGGGGCGAACATGGCAATTGCGGTGTACATCTGCAAGATAGTATAGATGCAGTGACCTTTGATTATCTCAATCCGATATACACAGGTAGAGCTCCTGTCATGTTAATCGCCGCAGGATGTGCTACTAGCTGGGTGGTCATCAAAGTGGTTAATTAAGAAAAAATGTCACGAAGTATCTTTCCCATATTCATCTAATGCGTTAAAAGAATATATCGACGGAGCACAAGACACCATCAAACCCTTTTTGGTAGCTCAAAGATGGAAAATATGTTCGACGTAGTTTATGTAGGATGATAGAATAATTCTCAATACATTTTGGTATTGTATTCAGTCAACTGTTCTCAAAAAAGAAAAATAGATCTGAAAACCTTTCATTGAGAATCTTCTTTTCCTCACCCATAGATAATAATCACATTTGACGATCACATCTTGAGAAAGTGAATCCTTCACTTCGCTCAATATGTATCAAATGCTTGGTTATTAATAAACAAAAGAAGAAGTGATTAGAATGGGCATCGAGATTATTTCAGATAAATTCAAAAGAAAAATTCTTTTATTCTCTTACATGATAGCCGGGTGATGGACAACAAACGCGCATGATCCTGTTGCCTTTTCTTCTCACTTCTACCATAGTTAATATCAACATTTGTAGATATCACGGTGCATCACGGCATTAGGTATTGAAGTCAACCATTAAAAACAATTATGTTCGGTGCAGTGTGTTCAGGAAGACCAATCCAATTGGCTGAACAAGTTGATAATACAAAATATGTAATTAATATTCCAAATGCATCAAACGTATCTCATGTCACACTATTTCTATTACCAAATTCAAATTTTACGGACCTGAACTATACAGCGTTGATATATTTTCAGTTACCAAATAGCGAAGGATACAAACTATTGGGCGGAATTAATCCAGATAAGCCATCTGCCATATACAAGGTAAATAGCAATTCCAAAAAAGTGGGTAATGAGAACATTGATATGTGCGAAGATATGGTGGATTCAAACGATACAACAGTTATAAATATCGGTATTTCGATTGAGCCTACTAATTACGCGCAACTGCTTTTACTTCAAGACCAATCCAAGAGAGAGGAAAGCTTAGTGGTGGCAAAATCCGAACCCAAGACACCTGCGGCTGCTGATACTGCACAGCTAGCCAATAAGATTGTTGGCCATGCATACAATTATTTAGGTAGCTTTATAGACCAAGCAGGAAAAGTGCCAATAAAAGCATTTGATAATTGGTGGGATAAATTTAAAACCAAATTGGCAAATAATCCAAACTTCCTTGAGGAGTTGCAAAATTAGTTTTGAACGAAAATTTGGTAAGAAATCTTAAACCGTTTGGTAAGAAGTAACCGAATTGCATGCTTCAGAATCATCAAGTCATGAGAAATTTCTCTTACTTAAGTTTAATTATTAATCATGTAGGATAGAAATTACTTAGTTCCATAACATCGTACATTGGCAACCTAAACTGTGTTGATCAGATGTGTTGATGCGATTTGTGAACAGAGAAAATTTAGTGTAAAATGAAGAAATGTCCTATATGTACAGAAAATAATCATGAAGAACGTGACGCCGTTACAAATCTTCCCGCATACGACTTCCTAATGAGGACGCCCACCTAACAAAGTTAACACCATCATTTTACCTTTCAGATGTCGGAATCCAAAGCAAGGAATCGACAACCTTTGTGTAGGCAAGGTCGTTAATAAGGTATCGTCATTCTTCGTTGGAAAATACACCAACTTAATACAACCAAGAAATGGTCGGAGCTATGGGAGGATCGTCCGACCAGTATTTAGTAAGCAGAAAGGACCTTCGGTTGATTTTCTCCGAGAACACGTGATATAGCGCAATGAGCAAGAGTTTGCAATATGGTCACAATTTTTGCCGCATATTTCTTTTTTTCGGAATTGTTGCTCATAATTAAGCGAAGGATTACTAACTCATCGAACAAATTGTGCAGGACAAATGCCATTATTTTTTATTTTGGTTTTTTTTATGGCCACCCGTGAAGTTTTCTTTCTTTTTTTTATTTTTTATGAGTTTGGTTTTTTAAACTTTATGAGGTTTTTCATTTTCTGGTTTTAAATATAAAAGGGAATCAATTTTTGACAAATTGCAAAAAAATGGATTATTATCAAATCTCTTTTTAATTCTCGTTACATTCATTTTCCTCCGCATCAAGTATAATACATAATGACCATTGAATCTGCATCCCAATACTCCTTTGGTACCAACGCCGTTCATGCCGGTGCTCCACTTGATCCACACACTGGTGCGGTCATCGAACCAATTTCTCTTTCAACCACGTTTGGGCAATCAGAACCATCTAAACCTTTAGGTATTTATGAGTATTCTAGATCTGCTAATCCAAACAGAGACAATTTTGAAACTGCCGTTGCTGCGTTAGAAAATGCTAGATACGCTATTGCGTTATCTTCTGGTTCGGCTACTACTGCATTGGTAGTTCAATCTTTACCAGTCAACTCTCACATTGTGTCTAGTGGTGACGTGTATGGGGGTACTTATAGATATTTTACTAAAGTTGCAAACACTCACGGTGTTGAAGCTACATTTGTTGGTGATTTAGTTTCCGATTTAGCTGGTGAATTAAGAGAAAATACTAAATTGGTTTGGTTAGAAACTCCTTCTAATCCTACTTTGCAGGTTACGGACATTGCGAAAGTTGCTAAAATATTAAAGGATCACGAAGCAGCTACAGGTAACAAAATCTTATTGGCTGTTGACAACACTTTCCTTTCTCCGTATGTTTCAAACCCCTTATCCCACGGTGCTGATGTTGTTGTTCATTCTGTCACCAAATATATCAACGGGCATTCTGATGTTGTTATGGGTGTGTTAGCTACCAACAACTCCGAATTACATGAACAATTCAGATTCTTACAAAATGCCATTGGTTCTATTCCATCGCCATTTGATTCTTGGTTAGCTCATAGAGGTTTAAAGACATTGCATTTAAGATTAAGACAAGCTTCCAGCTCTGCTCAAAAGATTGCTGAATATTTATCTCAACATCCGGCTGTTTTGAAAGTTAACTACCCAGGTTTAAAAGCTCATAGAAACCATGAGGTTGTTTTACGCCAACACAGAGATGGATTAGGTGGTGGTATGATTTCATTCAGAATCCAAGGTGGTGCCAAGGGTGCATCTATCTTTACTTCGAACACCAAGTTATTTACGTTGGCTGAATCATTGGGTGGTATTGAATCGTTGATTGAAGTCCCTGCCATTATGACTCACGGTGGTATTCCAAAGGAAGAGAGAGAGGCTAATGGGGTATACGACGATTTAGTTAGAGTTTCTGTTGGTATCGAAGATACTAATGATTTGTTGGAAGATATCGAACAAGCCTTGAAGAAGACTGTTGCCTCGGTGTAGGCTGATAATGCGATTTTGTGTTTTTGTTTGTATATTAGTTTCGTAATCAGTGGTTCTTCTTAATACCTATAGGATTGCTAATAGAATGTATTTATTTGTCGTTAGTAAAACGTAGAATGTTAGCTCAAGTATAACCTGATTCTTGTTCAAATGCTGTCAGTATTAATGGTTGCAAATTAAAGAAAAAGCAATGATGTAAAATTGGTATTCAAACACGACCTTTGGTTACGTGTCCTGTCCTAGTGCTTTTATGGAATCGTAGGGACGAATGGAACTCTTCAATTCATCCTTAGTCTCAATAAATGAATTTCTCTGTATTACTATCACTTGCGTACATTTTAGTTTCTATCAGGTCATCCAAAGTTGTAAGCTCCCAAAACAAATTAGATATAATTTGTAACGAAGATAAATCTGAATGTTATCCTAAAATATTTGAACCAAATTGGGAGTGGCAAATCATCAAACCTGGACAAGAAATCCCCCCGGGCTTGCATGTAAGAATGAATATAAACACTTTAGAACGAGAAGCAAAACTTTTGGATCCTAATGAAGACGAGCAGGATCATCCCCTTGAGTTGGTGGTTGGTCAAGGTGACGAATGCCATGATGAATGTGACGACGTATTACAAGAGCCAACGCCTGGGAATAACCAGAGTGATGAAATTCAGCGTAGGAGTCATGGAGCAAAGGTTTCGTCGGATGATTTGACCAGTTTTTATGCGGCCAAATTAGAAGTTGAAAATTTTCAGGGGAATATAGAAAGATTGTCCATTGCCTTAGATTCCCTAATTGAATTGTCTCATGATATTGAATTTGGACTAGAGTTGACCAAAGAAAAGCACCTTTTGGAGTGTCTAAGTAAAATCATCGGTAGTACTAATAATAATGATATTGTGGAAAAGGGTTATAGAATGTTGGGGTCGACTTTGAGAAACAATCCAGCCGCAGTTCAGAATCTACTAAGAAATCACGGGAATTCGTTTGCTAATGATCTATTCATACAATTGCGAGTTCATTCATCTGATGATATTCTTCTGAAAAGAATACTCGGAGTTATTCAGGCGTTAACCCAAAATAGAACGTTTGTTACGGAATATTTCTCGTACCATAATAGTTTTGGGTTAGACAATATAGTAGAAATCTTCCCACACTTGTACCCTGAATCAAAGGTAAGAGCAGGGAACATACTCCAAGACTTAGGCTTCTTTGGTAAGAGCAACGAAAGAAAGTCCATTGAGGAAAGCACCCCTGATTTAGAGGTTTCAAAGTTCATTCAACTGGCCTTTACAAGTGAGAAAATTATCCCAGATAATTTCAGAGTCTACTTCAATGCATTGAAGCAATTGCACCAAAGCAATAAAGAATTACAACCTTCAAGGTCTTTTTTGAGCTGGTTGGCAGAGGAAGTAGAAACTAGAAAACAATTTCGAAAAAGAGACGATTATTCTAAGGAAGATAAAGAATTTGATAGAGAAATGCTAGCTGCAAGACATGAAGTATTTGGAAATCCAATGGGCTTACGTAAATCATTTGGAGACGAATTATAGACGAATTGTAGCTTTTCTTTAACCGCAGATTTCGTTTTCATACAGATCCTCTTGTGGTAGTTCCTACACATACATTCAATATTTGTTTAGAACCGTATTTTGTATTATACAAAAATCATTAAGTGTGCACTATAAATACATGACGATTATGGGAATTTTGAATTAGTAAATTAAAGTAAAGGATTTTTTAATTTCTTTAATCGAATAAACCGAAACCCATATCATCATCGGATTCTTCGGCGGCTTCTTCAGCAGGTTCTTCGGCAGCCTCTTCAGCAGCAGCACCGGTAGAGGCACCACCAGCTGGAGCAGCTGCACCAGATGGAACGGAAGATAATTTTTCATTACCTTCAGCAATCAATTCTTCAATGTTCTTACCTTCAACTTCGGCTAATAATTTTTCAATTCTTTCTTCTTCAACTTCGATTTCAGCAGCAGCTAAGACGTTCTTGATGTCTTCGGCAGATGGAGTGGCATTACCGGCGTTGACTAATAATAAGTAGGCAGCTAAGTATTTCACTAGTGAATGTTAGTATTAATCTGAGATTGTTTGAAATATCCTAGATGATTACATTCCAGACTGTTGCAGATCGACGTATTGCCTGGTTACGTGTCGGAATCACTTTGAACCTAAATGAAAGGTTAAAGCGGCGTACTGCAAATAATATTACGTTTTCATGCCACTAGTTTGCGAATCTATATCGTTTGCGAGCAATAATTTTTGCAGTACTTCTTAAATTTATGTTGATTCCATTTTTCACATAGGTTTATCCCACAGTTGGTGCATCTTGGATTATACTGGACTATTCCACATACTTTTGATTAATTAATTACTTTCGTTTGATATGAATAACCTCTTGAGTAGTTATTTTAAGTGTTATTTTTCACTTTCTAGTATCTCGCGCTCAACTACAGCCAATTTTCCGCAATATGTTTAGGTCGTGTAACTTGGCTAGGGCTATTGACCTGGCTTTTGAGTTTCCACGTGATGTAATGGAAAAAATGGAGATTGGCACATCTCTGGGCGAATAGTTTGCAACTCCATCTGTGTTGCTTTAGGTAGACTTGTTGGACTATTCAATAGATCGTTCTCTTGTGCCAACCCAAAGAGATACTAGAATGTACTGTTTTTATTTAAACGCAAGTTGGTGTCTTATAGTATTGGCGGGTGTATATTAAGTCGTACGATTGGTTGGTAATAGCTTCGTGTTTCCTTGGGCTCTCTCTCAAGTTTTGCTAACTTGAATCAAATCTTCCCCTACTTCATATGAATGATAATTTGGAAAAATGCTTTGCTCTAGAGAACTATCTGCTTTGTCTTTCAAAAGATCGCAATTTTCGGTTTGCCTGTTATTATTTCAACGAAATGGGTGCAAAATTTGTTAGTATGTCTCCTGGATTTTAATATTTCTGGTCAGAGTCAAACTCTTTCTGCACGCCGATTTTCGAAATTCGAAATCGAAGAACACATTTACAGCGATTGCCTAAAACAACAAATATTGATCAATATCTCCATAAATAAATCCAAAGTGATGACAATCAAAGATTTTCCACAATTGACTTCTGAACAAGAATCTGGTTTGGTTGAGGCCTTACTCCAATGGTGTCTAGGAAATGGTCTTGTCATGTATCCTCCAAACTTCAGTAAAAGCAGCGTCAACATCGCCCCTATTACATTGTTTCCAACTCCATTGCCTAAATCTAGCTTTGAGAAAGCCCAAGATGTACAAAGATTGTTTAACGAGTTGTATATTAACTTAGTTACCACGGAAAAGGAATGGTTGATCCAAGAATTAAGAGACTTGTCAAATTATGATACTGATTTCACCGGGAAATTATTTGAAATTTACGAAGAAGTTTCATCCAACGATCATTTGATCCAACCTTTATCGTTGGGTTTGTTCAGATCGGACTATATGATACATAATGAAACTAGTGAAATAAAACAAATTGAATTCAACACCGTCAGTGTTTCATTTGGAGGTTTGTCTAGAAAAGTTGGTGAACTACATAACTATTTAAACTTAAGCGGATACTATGATAATAAGTATTCTAATAAATACTACTCAGACCAAGAAATTCCAATTTCGAATTCAACCAATGAATTGGCACAAGGTTTAGCGGACGGTAATTTTTATTATAACAAGCAACATGAGAATAAGGATACTGTTGTTTTATTTATTGTTCAACCTCAAGAAAGAAATTGTTTTGACCAAAGACATATTGAATTCGCCTTACTCAGAAACCATGGTATAAAATCATATAGGCTCACTTTAGAAGAAATTGAAAGTAAGGTGACTATTAACGCAAATAAATTGTACATACAATCGACCATGGATGAAGTGTCTGTGGTCTATTATCGGGCAGGGTATTCCCCCGAGGATTATGAAATCAATCCGGAAAGCACATGGAATGCACGGTTGATTTTAGAAAAGTCATTCGCGATTAAATGTCCATCGATATTGACACAATTATCTGGTGCCAAAAAGATACAACAAGTCTTAACTAAACGGGAATTCGTGTCTAAACTATTACCTTCCATCAGTGAGGAAGATTTATCAAAGTTGTTATCAACATTCGTGGCTATTTATCCATTGGATGATACAGAGGAAGGAAAAAAGGCCCAAAAATTGGCGTTCGAGCAACCTGAAAGATTTGTTTTAAAGCCTCAAAGGGAAGGCGGGGGAAACAATATATACAAGGAGAGCATCCCTGGCTTCTTAGAGAAGTTAGATAAAAAGGAATGGGGTGCATACATTTTAATGGAACTCATCAATCCACCAAACTATCAAAACAAAATTATTAGAAACAACGAAGTATTTAACGAGAGTATAATTTCTGAATTGGGAATATTCGGTACGATTCTTTTCAATGAAGCAACTGGTAAAATACACACTAATAAAAATGCAGGTTGGTTATTACGATCAAAATTTAGTTCCAGCAATGAAGGTGGTGTTGCTGCAGGTTTCGGTTGTGTAGACAATATTTATTTATACTAATTAGATAAAGCTGTTGAATGACCCGCCCCGGATTTTATTTGAATATCACGTCGATCCCCATTCAATGCATTCTCCTCTAGATCAACTACCCATAATGAGGCACCAATTGTGTTGGTGAATATGAAAAATATTCCCAAGAACGGAATCCCTTCTAATATCAATGCCGCAACCCCAAATCCCATATATTCGACATTATATTCTTTGTGGAGCTGACGGATTTGGCTTCGATTGTATCCCTTCAACGAGAAGTATCTTGATTGAGCCTGTAGACCTCTTTTTGACGACCGTAGAAGTATAACCAATGCTGGGCCAATAAGAGGAATGAAATGGCAGCAGCAAACAAGGAAAATACTAACAAACGAGAACGGAAACAACTTTACGTCAGATAAGGAAATCAAATACCTTCCAAACCGTGTATGCAATGGTGCATTTCCTTTTCTTTTCAACTTGGACTGCAAAATTAGATCATTTGAACACTCTCTGCTTATCACTGCATCGTAAGCTATTAGTTGAATAACGGGCATCAATGCTAACGTGACAATAAAAACCGAAATTTCTCCTGATTGTTGGATTATTGACCACCACGCAGATATTACTCCTAGCGGACCCATCATTAAAACGTAAATTGGTAATTCAATGGGAAATATGAAAAAGAACATTAGAAAATAAATGAATACAGTTAGAGTAAGTTGAGGAATAAGAACTATGGCGTAAAATGGCCAAATTTTAGGATGCTTTATAAAATACCATAACCCCTAAACGACCATGTTAGTTTTATCGACCATCAGTTAGTTTCGATTGCTTTTTGTGCGAGTTTAACGTACTCTTAGAGGATACCAGTAAGTCCCAGTATCATATAGTCTTTTAGGCAAAGTGATCATATCATTGAGATACATCGATGATGTTCCTGGTAGGTGTTTACTATTTGTGGTTGCAAAAAAACTTTCGATCATAAAAAAAATTGAACGATTCATCTATTTAATATAAATCTGATGCCTTCTAAATCATCGACTTGTACATCATAATGCAATCAAGAACCCTAACAAAGAGAAGCGTTCTGATACGAAATACCCTTAAATTGAAGGAGTAGGATAGTTAGATAGCAAAGCAAGTCTATGGTCTAATTTTCGCTCAATACAGAGAGCGGGAGAGATGGGCGCGATGGTCCTTTCTAGTTCTGTGCGTGGTATTTCTTTAATCAATGACTTTTCCATCCATGAAAATACAGTACTAAGTTATTGGTAACAACTTAGGAAGATTTTTTAAATCTTTCATCCAGCCTTTTTATGTTCGCAAGTTTGATTTAATCATATTCCAAGTTCAATTTGATTTTGTTCGTTTGCATACATACATACAGAAATAACGAACAGTTATAGACCATTTATAGGAAAAAAAAATTAAAAACCTAGGTAAGTTAATTAATTTTTTTTTCAAAAACAGTCTGTTTATTTAGTTCATATACATGCTAACATACAGAAATAACAAACAGATATACATAAAAGTAGAGAGGAAAACCAGCATAGCAAGAAAAACCTCTGTAATGAATGTGAAAAGCAATCATAAGGAACAACTGTAAGTAGATAAAGTAGGAAGAGCGTTCGATACCCACCTTTGAACAAAAATGGCTGTAAGCACCACACTCTTCCCCCGATGTCGTCGAAAATACAAAAATTTCGCGACTAACATAAGGTATCGATTCAATTTTAACATTTGATCATAAGATAAAGTCGGATTACAAATAAAGCGGCGTAATTTTCTTGAAA
>NDXA01000145.1:0-14959 GCA_002105455.1 Hemisphaericaspora xylofermentans | reverse complement strand
ACCGTTTTTGAACCTACCACATTTACTGAGACCTTAATCTCCGAGACTATCTCTACTTTGACGTTATCTGAGGCAATTACCGTTTTTGAACCTACCACATTTACTGAGACCTTAATCTCCGAGATTACTTCTACTTTGACGTTATCTGAAGAAATTACCATTATTGACTCTACTACAGTTACTGAGACTACAACCAACGAGAATACTGCTACTTTGACGTTGTCTGAAGTAATTACTATTTTGGAACCTACTACGATTACTGAGACCACAACCAACGAGAATACTACTACAACTACTGAAACAATAACTCCCGACGTTCCTACTGGTGAAACCCCAGCTACACTGGATTCGGCTTCCGAGACGGCATCCGCGGGGACCACTGCTAGCGAAACTACAACTGAAGAAACAGTTATCCCTGAAGAATCGTCGGTTAGAATCGAAGAAGAGGACATTGTAGAAGAACCTATTACCAAGGAGTCCCATGATGAGGAACCAATCCTGGAAATTGTGACTGTGACGGAGGCTAATACATATGCTGGTGCTCTGGCTGTTGAACCCGACGTTGATGAGGTTACGACTGCTATAGATGCTGTTGAAAAAGATGTCGTCGAGGAGTCTGCAGTGGAAGTTGCCAGTGTGTCTACTAATACCGCGGCGAATGACTCTGTTGTCGAACTGAAAACCGAAAGTCCAACTGGTGCTGAATCTAAGCCTGTTAAAGAACAACCTGAAGTGTCTGATTACGTTAGTTATGAAGCCGGATATGTTGGGGAATATACTACGGTTTATTTAACTCCTGATCACCCTGTTTCTAAGCAAGAATTGAAACCAGAAGCTGAAGTTACGCCTAAGAAGGAATCCAAACCCTCTGAATCAGCCGAAGCTGATAATTTAGAACCCGTAGTTGAAGATGACGTTGAAGGTGACGTTGAAGCCGAAGTTGATGCCAAAGTTGACGCTGAAGTTGAAGCCGACGTGGAAGCCGAAGTTGAAGGTTCTATTGATGACGAAGTGGAAGAAGCTGTTGAAGATCAAATTGAAATACAACAGGAACTTGAACCTGAATCAGAATCCCAAGTTGAATATGACATTGGAAGTGAAATCGAGGACATTGACTCAGAATATGCCAATTATGGTTCCAAAATGAGTGTTTCTTTGATTGGACTCTTGATCCCCATCATTGCTTTGTTATAGATATGAACAACGGAGTCATTATCTTTTTCTGTTTTACTACTACTTTTTGGTAATATCATTTAATTTTGTTTTTATATATATTTAAAAGAGATAAACATTGATTAATTCTTAAATACTATATCAATCTGGTCTTCTGAAAGGCGTCCTGATATGTAGAAGTAAAACAGTGGTCGTGAGACCAGGGAGGTTTAACCTACCGATGTGGGTTCTCGCAACTATACACTGATCTTTGTAAGATGAACGACGTTCATTTGGATAATCCAAGACAACTTCAACGGAGTTCGAATGGTCTACAAAAGTAGATAGTGTTTCAGACTCTTCATGCAAAAATAGCAAGTATATCTCTTTTTGATCATCTATATACAAATACATACCCATTTTCGATAACTAGTGGTTCTCTTTATACAAATTCAACAACAAAGTAATTCTGTTTCCCAGTTCTAATTAACATCAATTTATTCTCAATCAAATGATGTTCAGGATCAAACAAGATCACATCATCAGGATCTTCCAATTGTGTTCTCTCAAGTCCCATATATACACCTCCTGCACTTATCAATCTTCTCATTTCACGATTAGATTTCTTAGTAATCTTAGCTAATAAACTACTCAACCTAATCTCAGGATCTAATTCCGAAAGATTGACCGTGACCAAAATACCTGATTTTCTAAAGATTTGGATTAATTTATCAGCACCAACAACGTCATTATATGGTTGGTCAGGAGTTGGGAATAAGAATCCAGTCACAAATGCCATTTCATCACCTGTACCTACGCCATGTATCAAATCTACAACTTCTCTTGCAAGTACCCTTTGTGCCAACCTTACTCCAGGATCCAGGGTATGACGAGGCATGATTTCATCTTCGATCACTGAGAGGGGTAAAAGGGTGAATATTTTGAGTAATTTTTCAACAATTTCATCTGGGGTATTTATGAAGTATTGATACATTTGATAAGGAGTTGTTAATTCCGGGTCGATGAAGACGGCATTTCCGGCTGATTTACCGAACTTTTCACCCGTTGGGGTTGTTAATAAAGGTACGGTAAGACCATATACCATTTCTTGTTTTAATTTATAATGACGTTGGAGACGGGTGATGAGATCGATTCCGGCGGTTATATTCCCCCATTGATCATTACCTCCAACTTGAAGATTTACGCCCTGATGACGATGAAGATGCCAGAAATCATAAGCTTGAAGAATTTGATATGTGAATTCATTAAATCCAAGTCCATTTTCATTATTGGCAAGTCTGGATGAGATCGAATCACGAGCTAACATGGCTGAAATTCTAATGAATCGACCATATTCAGCTAAGAAATCTAACATTTTGATAGGGGCCCACCACGTATGATTATTTTGGACTTCTCGGATACCTGGAGACTCAGGGAATGATCTTGATTTGGCATAATCTATACCATTATCTAAGAATTTTTGGAGTTGTGATTGGATTTTAGATACGTTTGATTCACGAGTTGTTGATTCCATTTGGGATCTTTCGGTGGTACGTCCACTGGGATCACCCACTTGTCCAGTTGCACCACCTACTAATCCTACAATATCATGTCCTCTAAGATTGAAATGAAGGAGAATCATAAGTGGTAATAAATTACCTAAATGAAGTGAAGGTGCCAGGGGGTCAGCACCACAATATAATTTAAACTTTTGTGGGTTCGTAGGTTTTGTTAATTCGAACAATTGTTCATTTGTGTGAGCTTCGACGAGATGACGAGATTTAAGATACGCCAAGAGTGAGGAATTGAGTTCTGGTTCTAAGTTCTTGGAGTCTGTAAGTTCATAAATTGTTGGAATTATGGTGACTGTATCTCTAGTAGAATTGAATCTACATAATCTGAGTGATGTGGTAGTAGCACTAGATCCATACCTGGTTCTACTTCCTCGTGTAACTATCCTAAGCATTGTATGTGGACACTGACTGCTTTGGTTCCCTTTCTAGAGGTGTATTGGTGGTGGTTGGTTGGGTTTTTGGTGTTCATTTGAAATTTTTCATGGTTGATGAGCAATTGGTAGCGATGCATAGTACAACTGGTAGCATCTCAACCACAGCCAAAAAAAAGTTTAAATCAGAGCTCATCTCATCACTACTACTCAACGCTAAGATGGACTTTCGTAAAGCAGGAGTATTTTGTTAGACAACAACATGTCAGAAGTGATGAAAGCAGAAGTGCATGACCAAAATGGTCAACAAAAAAGGAAAAGAAGAAGAAATAAAGGAAAGCAACCACCACCAACAGAGCAAGTACAACTACCAGTTCCCGAAGTTCACGAACTCCGAGATGAGGTTGAACTAAAAAGGCAGAATAAGAAATTAAAGTTTCAGGATGATGAGGTCAAGACTATCGAGGCAGAAGAAGTAGGAATACCGGTGGAACAACAAAGGGAAGAAATGGAAGTAGAAGAAAAGGAAATAAACGGAGCCGTTGATCAGGTTAAGAAGCATCATCATCATCACCATCACCATCGTCATAAGGAACAAGATAAAGAACAACAGAAGCAGAATCCAACGATAGAAGACAAGCATAAACACAAACAAAAGCACGAAAAGACCAAACATAAACATCACAAACAAAAAAACGGCCCCAAAACCATCAAGTTCCATGACCCCATCAATTCCGACGATGAAGATGATGAAGAAGGCGCCTATGCCAACACAAAATTCAACATCCCAAACCATCAACAATCGCAAGCCCTAGCAGCTCGCGCATCTGAACTTCTAGAAATCAGAAAATCCTTACCGATCTACCAACATCGTGAGAAGATCATTTCATATATCTCAACCAATCAAGTCACGATCATAATTGGTGAGACTGGGTCTGGTAAATCGACACAAATCCCACAATTCTTGATGAAGACCGTGGCGCTGGGAAAGATGATTGGTGTGACACAACCTAGAAGAGTCGCTGCTGCGTCGTTGGCTCAGAGAGTTAGTGAAGAATATGGATGTAGATTGGGACACGAGGTCGGATATCAGGTTAGATTCACTAATATGACGAATAATAAGTTGACTAAATTGAAGTATTTGACTGATGGGATGTTGTTGAGGGAGATCATGTTGGATAATAAGTTATCTAAATATGGGACTATTATATTGGATGAAGCTCATGAACGGACGATTTTAACTGATTTGATTATGGGGTTTTTGAAAAGTTTGATTGAAAGTGGGAAAAGGAACGATTTAAAGATTGTAGTCATGTCAGCTACGTTGAATGCTGAATTATTTAGTCAATTCTTCAATAATGCTCCCATTTTATTCATTGAAGGGAAAATGTATCCCGTGACTCAATTATATTTATCGGGGGAAGATAGTGAAGATATAGTGGATACTATGATCAGAACAATTATTCAAATAAATATGAACGAACCAGAAGGTGATATCTTATGTTTCTTAGCTGGTCAAGAAGAAATCGATAACTGTGTGAATGTATTATCCACAATCTCCCCGCAACTTCCCAAAACCGCCCCGGTAATCGTTCCATTACCACTCTATGCTGCCCTTTCACCATTACAGCAATCGAAAATCTTTGAGAAATTAGGTCCAAGAAGGCGGAAAATCATCTTGGCTACCAATATTGCCGAGACTTCAATCACAGTATCTGGGGTTAAATATGTCATTGATTCAGGATTGAGGAAAGTTAAGGTATGGAAACATAATTTGGGTTTATCCACCTTATTAACGACTCCGATCTCACAAGCTTCAGCACGTCAAAGAGCAGGTAGAGCAGGTAGAGAATGTCCAGGGAAAGTGTTTAGACTCTATCCTGAATCAATATATTCTTCTCTTCCCAAACAACAAGAATCGGAAATTAAGAGGAATGATATCATATTACCGATATTAACATTGAAGAAATTGGGTATTGATGATTTGTTAAATTGGACATGGTTAGAATTCCCGGGACAAGAAGCGATATTATCGGCGTTGAATTCTTTATATATGTTAGGTGCACTTGATGATGGTGGTAAGATTACGAAATTGGGATATAAGATGTCGATCTTGCCTTTACAACCCCAATTATCGGTTGTTTTATTAACAGCTAGTGAATATGGAGTATTGAAAGAAGTAGTGGATATTGTTTCTTGTTTATCCGTTGATAATTTAATCCTAAATGTGACTGGCGAATCACGAGATGAGGTGAATTTTAAAAGAAGGAGTTATTGTCCATTGGGTGCTCAATATGGTGATTTGATTAGTGTTTATGAATATTTTCAAACTTTTAAAGAATTGTTTGGGGAGAATGTGGCCGAATGTAAAGCATGGTGTCATGATTTGTGTTTTAGTTTCAAAGGGTTTAAGAATGTTATGAAGGTCAGAAATCAGTTGAAGGATTATATGATGGCAACGATTAGACAAGATGATACGCTCGGTGGGGAGCAACGTGAGGTTGAGTTGAATAAATTGAAATCACAATTTGACGATAAACACGATGAAGATGATGATGAGGGTGAAGAAGTGTTGAAAGGGTCATTGAACATTCCAGCAATTTTGAAATCATTCTTGAAGGGATATATCACCAATACAGCAGTTGGAATGCCTGATCGTTCATTTAGAACTTTTAATACCGGACAATTAATCAGTATCCATCCTTCATCTAATTTGTTTGGAAAGGCAAATTTGGATGCAATTATGTATATTGAATATGTCTATACTATGAAGGGGTATGCTAGAAATTGTTCAGCGATTGAGTTATCATGGTTACAAGAAATAGCTCCCCATATCATTGGAGGTCATAAAGTCAACGTTAACGAATAAAATGTAGATATATACAAACAAACAGAATATAGATCTATAGAATAGTACACCTTAATTTAAAACTTCTTGAACTGCATTGATCACTTTATCAAAGATGTGTTTATTACCAGCGATTACTCCCTTTGATTGTAATGTTCTACCAGTCCCAAAATCAAGTGGATTCCCAGTAATATCACCAACTTGTCCACCACTTTCATAAATCAACACAGTACCAGCAGCATGATCCCAGATCTTTTCACGATATGTATCACTAACTGGTAATCTTAAATAAATGTCTGCTTGACCACTTGCCAAGACACAATATTTAACTTGTGAATCTAAATTTATGGTTTGGGTCGAAACTGTGTCTTGATTGAAGCCTAATTTATCCTTGATTTGGGATTGGGTAGAATGGGATGAATGACCTTTTTCAACACCTTCTACGACTTTTAATTTCTCTGGAGAAACATTGTCAGCCATCGAAAGACGTTTTTGGTGAGATAAGGGGATGAATTCAGTCGTGGTGAATAATGGAGTATAATATGATCCAACACCTTTAATAGCCGAATATAACCCACCTATAACTCCTGATTGTTCAGTATTGGAAGCTATAGTTTCTGATAAATTAGGACAACCAATTACACCCAAAACAACTTTCCCATCTTCGATAAGCGCTAAGCATACGGCGAATTGATCACCTCTAAGAAACCCTTTCGTCCCATCGATGGGATCCAAAGCCCAGAATCTACCACTTGACCCACCTTGAGAATCCCCTTTGTCAATACTTTCATAAACTTGCTCAACCGTAGTCAATTCACCTAATTTATCGGCATATCCACTGGTTTCACCCTGTACTTCCTGAATCAATTCCAAGATCTTGGAGCTTATATCCGCGCCATTGCGAGTCTTGAGACTTGCTGAATCTTCTTCACCCACAATTTCATCCCCTGGGAAGTTTAATCCAATCGCATGATTCACAATTGCTTGAGATGCAAAGTCACCAATTGTGACTGGGGATTTATCATCTTTGGTAATAGTACCAGTCTTTTGGAGGGTTTGGATGGAGTCACTTAATTTCTTGGTTAATAATGATGCTCGCTTGACTGCCAAGGTTGCAATTTCAAGTTCTTTATGATATGGATGTGGTGGAGCTGAAGTTGAGGACATCTTGGTTGAGTATGATTTAAGAGTGGTGGTGGTTTTTGGTGTCCTGAAGGAGAATAAGTTACGTATGGAGATTAATGAAAACAACAATAGGATGATAGTAATAATTGATAATAGAAACCTAGAGGTTGTCTTCATATATTCATAAAACCCTATTGGCTACTTGGTAAGTTGATAAAGAAGAAGAAGAAGAAGAAGAAGAAGAACTGAAAAATTTATCAATCTCGGTTGTTTCCCAATTAGGAAGTCAAAAGAATGAACAACTCCATGATGTGACATCACGTGACTTCTTATCAATTTCAATTGTTGATAACTTCAAGTGATTAATTACATTGAATGATAACTGAGGGGGGAAGAAGGAGGGTTCGAACATCCATCATCATCATCGTTCTAAGTAAAGTTACTTCCCCTGTTTCAGGAAAAATCTTTACATGAGAACTCTCTAAATCTGGTCATATTGCCACCCACTGGAAGTAAGTTATTCCTTGTTTGAATTGATAAGTACCTGGACATGCCATTAGAGTCAGGGACAGCCATTTTCAATTGATAATTATTATGTCCCTTCTCTACTGGGATTCCACTACCCCCCCACCCCCACCCCAAATTAAAGTCACATGAAAGTTTTTCTCATCTAGGTGCATCACTATTCGCAACCAAATGAGAACGGGTGTATCTTATGAAATAAACGTTGATTAAATTATATGATATTACACAAGTATAGAGTTCATACAGTTTTACGTGAAATGTATGAAACCCCATTTGGAAAGCCATCGAAAGAAAGATTATGCAGACTGAAGCATCCTATTGCTTTGTATAATCTAATAAATAGAATTGACCTATGGATAGCATGATGTTAATTATGGTGTTGGCTGTTTGGCTTGGCTTCCTGGTTGCATTATCAAGTTGAACTTGTTTTCGCATGTCAGTACGAGAAGCAGCAGGGGGCATTGATTGAATTTTGACTACAGTGCTACAAGTTTGTAAAGGTTGGAGACTAGTTCGATTAAATATTTGGAAATAACTGTGGATACTTTCCAATTTATATGATAACCAACCACTAGCAATAGCAGAAATCATAGCTCATCGTCGAATTCAATAACAACAACTACTAGTACTACTTCTGATGATTTACACTGGTACTAGAAGTTATTGAGCGTGTTTCAAGATGGTCATTTATCATCGGAGCCATTCGGACTTCTTGAGATCCTGTTGTCCATAAAGCCAATTCCATGTATGACATTCTTGATGTTTGCTACATTTCGCCAACAATACATTGAATCGTCTCACAGTTCAATTTTATTCTGGTAAACCGACTGCTAGAGATCCACTTTATTTGAAATATTCCCGCTGGTTTTATTCATGCTATCGTTATTTACGCTATCCATATTGGAAATGAATAATTAGTGGTTGGTTGAGATGAATTTTTCTGGTTTTGGATAGAAATCATTCACTCATTACCTGCTGTTGCGGTAACTAAGTTCCGTATGTATTTCGCAGTAGCATTGAAAACAAATGGTCATTTCATTGTGGAATATACTGATTCTCCAAATAGATTGAATTATGAATAAGATAGTTGGGGGATTTTCGATGGGTGGGCCGATTCGTGATCGAATAGACGATCCAAAAATCTACCAATCAATTAAGAAATTCAAAGTAAAATGCTTATTTTTCCCGACGGCTAACGATGCTATACGGATCCTAACATCCTAAATTAGGAGTTTCTTCCCAAGGATTACCCATTGACAAGTGCCAAACGTTACACTACTATATGGCTTGGTTGACATTGTCACAGAAATTCAATGTAGCCCCGTGAAAATGTGCCCTCCTAAAACTAGAAGACAACACCCAACACTCCTACAACCTTATCTTCAGAAACAAAATCCAAAGGCAGGTTCAATGAATTTTGCAGATATACGACTGATACCTTACCAACACGATCACCCCAGCTGGGCAACTAAATTGGAGAAACAAACACCTGATGCTGATGAATGTTGATGAAATAATTCAAACCATTAGGCAAATGTTGAGTTGTAGAATTTACTTGAAATGTATGAAACCCCCAATTGGAAAGTCATCGAAAGAAGGAAACAACCTGAAAGCTTTGCTGCTTTTGTCCGATGACAAGTACAAGAGACAGAGGATATCGAGGAGGACATGGAAATCCAAGATATTAAAGCAGCTATAAGAGGAAATTAAAAGTATATGGCCGTTTTTAAAGCACGCTAGTTTGCCCTGGCGGTCATTGATTTCAAGAATCTTGGAGGTTTTGCAATTTGAACTTTTCCAAAGGAATTCTTACCTTCAATTGATATAGTTCGATATGGTTTGGTGAAAAAGTTTGTAGTATCCTGGTGAAACCAATGTGAGTTGTAACCACTTCATCGTGGAATATACTTATCCCACAAATACCTTGAATTATGAAACAGGAACTTGGGTAATATTTTGAAAATAATTGTACGATTAGAACAATACAGAGTCATTTTAAGAATACGATCCGTTGTAATTGCAATTACACGTAAAACAAGACGAATGGCTCGGATCTATTATATTATAGCATATAATTTCAAAAAATTCCATCGAGTTCTTGTTCATAATTTATCTTATTTTGCTGGATGAGTATACTCAACAATGAAATGGTTATAATTTAACATTGGTGTCAATATGATACTGCAAAAGTTCTTTCCCCAAATTACTTATGCGATTATCTGCCAATTGGGTAAGTTTGTAGAGGGTTTTGCCTTTTCTTGTTATCTACACTTGCTTCACTCTCCCTTGCATATATCTGTTTGTTATTTTGGTGTAGTTTGTATATATTTCAACTTAAATAGACAGACTCTCCCTGGTGATAGTTGTAGAAAGTTCCTTTGTATCTTCCACGTGACCAAATGTGAAGCACATGTTGTCGGGTTTGAAACTAAACCAATCAATCATCACGGGGACTAGATGGTATTCCATTTAGATTCTATAAAAAGAACGTTGGAAGCAACAGGACCTCTCCTAACTCAAGAAGCCAATCAATTCATGTCCTTCTAAATCATATGGCAGAAGTATTAATTAGATTAATTCCTAAGCGGATATATAACGGGTTCATGCAAGATTGACGATTTTCGCCCGATCCTGCTCATTAATACAAACACACGGCCTTGTAGCAGCTGTGCTTAATCTCGGACTCCTCAACCATGTAGATCATATTATTAGTATTAACCAAACAGGATTGTGGATCATGAAATGAACGATGCAAATCACTGAAATCCAAAAACCAAGCGAAGGGATCAACAAAATACGCATTCCGTCATATTTTTAGACTTTGAGAAAGCCATTGATAATTTCTCATCTACATATATGTAGGAGGGTACTTAAACACATCGGGCAAGGAGGCTGTATAAATCGACTCGTATCATGCTTCTTACTAGTGGGTAATATGCTAAAATTATCCTAAATGACATTGCGGGAGAAATTTTCCCGGTAAGTAGTGCCACTCTGCCCATCCTCTTCAATTTCGCCATTGAATCGTTCTTGTACTACTTGGAAGTTCGGTTTATACTGACGCCGCCCAATCCAATGTGGGTCTTAATGTACTTTCCTCCAAAAGTCTATGTGAAACCTTGTCAAAGGCCTTCTCGAAATCTAGAAATATAACCAAATGTGTATTTTGCTTTTCGAGATCTGTGATGAGCTTCTTTAGTTTCATAAATCTGATGATCCAAAAATTCTCTCTGTCATAAATCCTGTTTAGTCCAATAATATTATCTCCCTCCATGGCTGAGAAAAATCGACCGTTAAGAACGGCTGCTCGGAATGGTGGTTTGCTATTAATAAGTATCAGGGGGAGAATGGCTACTGTTCCATGAAACTGTTATCCTCCTTGGAATTAATCTAATTAATCCTTCAGACATATGATTTGGGAGGATAGTTGATCATATTCCGATATAAGTACAGTTGAACTTCGGTAGTATTCATACTATGCACAGACACAACAATTTGTACTTTATTATTATACAATTGCTACCATACCTCCTCCTCCTCCCTTACACTCCCAACATAGATGAAAAGGTTTTTACTTAGATAAGTATTCATTCAAAGTGAAAGTTGGGAGATGAGGTGGTTACCCGGAATCAAAAATGATAATATATACTCATCACATGAAAATTCCAAACCAACAGAAGAATTGAAAATTTTCATTTTCAGATTCTAAAATTAGTTCCTTTGACGATCTTTCACCTAGACCTTTTCGATGGAAGGTACTTAAAAACTAACATTGCATTGGAGAACGGTACGAGCAAAGCCATCATGTCCCTTACTAGTGAACATTATGCCAAGATTATAATGTATGAAGATTGTGGAGGGGGGGGAACGGTTACCATGGACAAGGTCTACCAATACTTTTCAATTTAGCAATTGATCCGTTCGTATACTACTTGGAAATGAACCTAGGTGGAATCATCATCGTACAGGAATTTAGCAACTCAGTAGGGCAACACGACTTTTCCATTCGCAGAGGGATATCACCGTTTTTTACTAAATATAAAAGAGGTTATTTTGATACTGATCTCGCAATCTGTAATCATTTTTAGTAAAAACGGTGAATTGTCGTCTACGAATGCTACTCATGCTACGTATTGGGGCATAAATTCTTATTGAATCGTGATGCCATGGAGTTTCTTTTCCAAGTTGTATAAGAAAGGCTCAATAGCGAAATTGAAAAGTATTGGACAGAATGGCACTTCCCCTGTTTAGTACCTCTACTCAAATGGAACCGTTCTCCCACTACGTCGTTGATTATGATCTGAGCGTATTGCCCAGTGGTAAGACCCATGATGGCATTGATCAGGCCGTCGCCTAGCTTTATGGGTTTAAGTACTTCCTCCTCCACTGTACCACTGTACATTTATCACGTGACTATGGTTCACGTGATTTATATTTCACGTGACTAATTAATTTTCTTTTCTTTTGTTGAGAAATGAGGAACGTGAGTCCTAATGTACAGGAAAGAGATATAAGTTGGGGCGGGTGTAGCACTGTATGGCAGACACCTAGTTATTCTATTATAGAACTAATAGTTAGTTAGTTAAGAAGAAAAGTTATATAAAATATAAACTTTGTTCCAGGTCAATCTCGCTCCTTTTATAGACGCGGGTTCTATTCGCCAACAACTACCCCTTTCGCTGTAGATTGATGGGGGTGACCCGCACTTCATTGCACGTGATGTGAACGCACATTGGTAAAATACCAACATCTTTTTCTTTTTCACTTGGCATTTTGTTAGAACCCACTCCACTCCACTTTCTACACTTACCAACTCCATAGATCTACTCCACTATTTAGCTAATATATAGTAAAGAATGATAACAAGGTAGTAGACTAAACTATGTATAAACCACTTCTGGCATTATTAGGACTAGTCACAATATGTTGGATAATCCAACTCCTTCCAATCCTCTCCGTGCCCATCACATCACTAACTTCAAACATCTACCTATCTTCGTATGAAAATGTCAAATATGGAGTCTTTGGGATATGTGATCTAGACACGAAGATATGTTCACCCCCAAGGATAGGATATCCTTCGTTGAATAGTACTATACTGTTGAATAGTGATGATTATGGATATGATGGTGGGATTATCTTGCCGTCAAAGGTCACGTATAGTATTCTGAAGTTATTGGTGGTTCATGTTTTGGCGTTTTGTTTTTCGAGTATTTTGATGGTGGTTTTGATGGGGTTGGTTGGGGTTTCATATATTGATCAAAAGATAATTAAATTGAGAGAGGGTGGTGATGAGGATGGTGGAGGGAAGAAGAAACGAGATTTAACCCCCTATTTCAACATCATGCTAGTCATGACCTTATTCTCATTCCTAACCACCCTCCTAGCATTCCTTGCCGATATCCTCCTATTCGTGCCTCATTTATCTTATGTCGGCTGGCTACAATTAATCCCCATTGTTCTGATGGCCTTAACGACGTCAATTCTATGTTTTATGAAACGGTCAATAACGACTCGGAAGTTTTTCGATGATGATAGGAATCAGAATTATGTGAATGATGATATGAGGACTATGAGAAAGAATGCTATTGATCGGTTTGGGTGGAGGAATGGGGATAATGATTCGAGTGATGATGGGTTTTATGTTTTTACGAATGGGTTTTATAGTACTACTCATAATAATAAGAATGAGAATGATGGTGGTGGGACTAATCGAAGGAGGTCGGATACTATTGGAAGTGGTGGAACTCAAGTGATATATGGAGATGGTGAGGATGAAGAAGAAGAATATTCGATAAATTCAAATATTGAACAATATCATGAATCAATACCACTACGGAATCTATAGTCTCTATTATTTATTTACAATATAATATATACAACAATCTTATATCTATAAGTTCAGTAAAGCGGTCAAATTGATGATATCTTTCAATTCAGTGAATTCTTCTTTGAGATAATCCAACGATTGTTGATTAAGTTTAACTTGTTTCATTCTAAACACTCTAACCAATTGGCCCAATTGTAACCTTCTCTCAGCTATTGATTGCCCATCTTGATATTCCTTTAATTTGTTCAAGATTTCAAATTGGAACTTCTCAAATACGTCGGGCTTCTCCGCTGTCAATTGAACTAATTTATCAAATTCACACAAATGTCTAATTGTCCCCATTAAGAACATAAATGAATCATTGGTTATACCTTGATGTAAAATCACTGATTTCAAAAAACTCAATTCCCTAATCACTGTTAATTTATCATTAGTCGTATCTTGTTTATAATGCTCAAACACGGCAGATAAGGTCTTATCCGAAGGACAAATCCCACAAGATTCAACCAACGTCTTTAAGACTTGTAGGGATAAAGGTACATCACCCGATTTGAGCAAAATATATGCCAAATTATCCAATGTAGAAGGTTGTAAACTTGCCATAGAATCAGACAATTCATTAATCGCCCTAATGAAATTCCCAACCACCTCTAACCCATCACCTTCTCCTTCTCCTTGTGCTTGCACGATAGTAGCAACTTGTTCCAACACGTTATTCATACCCTTCTGAGTAAAATATGACATATGTTGAGCAATAAACCCAATCAAACCCCTCACTCTCCCAATATCCCCACGAATCTCAGCACGATTCAACATATATTCAACACCGATCTCAAAAGTGATCAAACTCTTCACCTTTTCCGGATTAATCTCACCACCCAACACCAATTTCGAATTCGTGAATGCATTCACCCGTTCGAAAAAACTCAAATAATCTTCATTGTCTTTATAGATCGCATCCATAATCTCGATGAATTGACGAGGGGTGGAATTCAAAAACATCTCCAGACGGACGTTTAGTTCTCCCAATGGTTTGATCTGGTCGTTGAACAACCTAGCCCAACTCTGAGCAATATTCATAAATGGCAAAACTACCGTCTCCTCCCCCTTGTTATCATCCTTAGGAATGACGCGATATGTATCGTCACCGAATAACACCGTTGGATCAAGATCAGAAAAGCGAGAGATTAAGATGTCAATAGTATTCAATCTCATGAATAAATCAGCTACGTCCTCGGGGTTTATGATTTCATGCACAATTTTTTGCTGGTGGGAGTGGGTGTGGAAGGTAGGTTTGGCGGGGATGGAGGATTTGTTTTGTTCGTGGGTGAGTTTTTCTTGGTCAAAGATGTGTCGTGGTTCGTTTGGTAAGAATTGAGGAAAGGTTGGGTTGGTGGATTTGGTGGGTTTGGTCAGATATGTTCTTTTGGTGCAAGTGGTGTAAGTGGTGGTGGGTATTGTTCGTATTGCTGTCTTTATTGTTCTTGTGGTGTTGATCATTGTTGAGTGTTGGTGGTGTATATATATATATATT
>NDXA01000144.1:0-22254 GCA_002105455.1 Hemisphaericaspora xylofermentans | reverse complement strand
AATCAATTTGTGGGCTCAGTCGTCGCATTGCATGTAATGAGTCGACGGCGTTTAGGTACAGGTTGAGTTGAACTATTTGAGATGCAGTGATTAATGGGTTGCAGATGAACGATTTCATTCTTAGCGTTAGTCCTCGCGGTTGGAATGTCAGCCAGGTGGATTTTATCTTTGGGCACGTAGTGTATTTGTGATGTACGTATATGAAGCCCGGGATAAGACTGTGACAAAGGGTGCAATTTTGATGTTGGTTGTAGTGCGTAAAATGTCCCAAATTCAATCTGTGTAGTTTGTCAGCTCCTTCTGGATATGTTTTCTTGGTCTTATGGAGCACCTTGAAAAATTTTTTCCAGCGGTCTGCATCGAAGTTGTACCATCTAGACCAACCCAGTGGTGTGAGACTTTTTCTAGTTTCGAGATTGAATTTCTGCGATCTACTATGAAAGAAGCTTGGGTCTATCTCGTCAAATAAGGTTGTATCTGTAAGCGGAGTGGTGTGATGGTGTATTGACTTTATTGCATCGTTCAGCATTATTATTGGTTGAGCTGTATATTTCTTACGGAATGGAGAAACCAACGAAAACCATGCGTGCAAACATTTAATTTCTGATTCCGAGAATTCATTGTACTGATCGATGTATTCTGTAATATCACGGCCTTGAGTGTTGATAGTATGCTTTGTAAGGAAGTTTCAGGAAGTTTCAGAAGGTTTAAGACTTGCATCTTGACCTGCTATCAAAAATGATTGTCTAAAATTATACATAAGTTTGATTAGCAGCGTTTCCACACTCCCCACATTTTCTCTCAGTTCTTTTCGGCAGTTCGTTTAATAAGTTACCTGCTCCAAAAATATCTCTGCACTTTGGGGTTGCTTCGAACCGTGGTGCCTTACTCTCTCCACTCATGCTATGATGATCTCCACCATCAACATCACTGTCATTACCATGAGCAAAAATGTGGGATTCAACGAAACGGTACTCCTTAGCATCACGAATTGTAATTGATTCATTGGAATCAGAAAACTCATCTAAATCAGTTTCATTATCGTCAGGAGAATTAGTATTCTCTCCCCCGACGGTGGACTTCTTTGTCGGATTATCGTAAATAATTTCAGGGACTTCTCTTTCATTGGCTTTCTGTTTAAACATTTCTTCTATTTCATTTGGATTTATAACATAAGTTAACTCTTTAAATAAAAGTGTTGTATATATTTCTACGTCCGGGAATAGGATCCTGTTGATTTTACCCTATATTTCAAAAAGAGGGTGCTAAAATCATGATTGAGGAATCACATATGAATCAGATAAGATCATTCGATCAACAATGCCCTTCACATATTTCTCTTGAGACATTTCCTATCCATCGGGAGTTCTTTTAAATTCAATACCAATCAAAATAGTCTTCAATATTATGTCTTGTTGGTAAAACTGTAACATTAGCACTGAAGATAATTGGAAAATTTTCCGCATCAACCATAACGATGTAGACAGCAAAAACTAATACCAAACACAACTTTTGGTGTTGCTTTATCAATAGGTAATTTAAATCTTTCTAGCAAAAAATGAACCCTAACATTGACTCCGAATTGATGATAAATTGAATTTGAAATCCTTAAAACGAGTAAAAAGTTGGTAAGGAGTCTCCCAGTTTAATTTGCTTCTAGTAGTATGATTTAAACTATTTATGATGTATAAGTCAACAAAGTAAAATAAAGACAAGAATTCTTTCTTTCTGTTTGGAAAAGATGAACTACATTTCTTGAATGCATTTAAGTAACTTCTGTTTTTTTCGTCTCTGCTACTCCGTTCAACCCTGGTGAATATGAACCAATAATGTCCCCTTTGATTCCATTTGATCTTAACGTTATAATTGATGGCAATTCGGTTGCAATATCGCACCTAAAGTGAATTATCTTCTAACCGATGAAACACTTATTTTGTTACGGCCACCAGCCAATGGCAGTGTTGTGATTTAATGCACAAGGTTTTGTGCTCACTTTCAATTAGTCATGATGAGATTTCTCGAACATAAAAGGTCGACGAAATCTCCTAGTATAAGTTTTTCAGTTAATTTTCTACTCATTTTTATCAATACATATTATTGTTTACTTGAATTTAGATATTATATTATATATTACAAACAGGTATATCTACTTTTCACGTAACATGGAGATCGGCAATACAGAACCATTGCCGATCTCCATGTTACGTTAAATCGGACGATGTTCCTGTTCAATCGAAGAGGAAATTGAGAAATAGATACAATAAGAACAACAACAAGTCCACCCAATCAGCATCTAGCAACGACCTGACACCGGATTCCATTGCATCCGTTGATTCTTCTGCATCAAATTCAACTACCTATGCAAGTAAGCCGACTTCCACATTTTCTGCCAGATCTGTTACCACTGAAGCAAGTACTAATCAATCTCATTCCAAATCACTAGCTTTGCCACCAACCAGCAGTACAGTTCACAGTTCAAATTGTACAAAATTTCAGAAACTGTGTGATTAATAGGTCCTATATAAGTAGGGAACTGAATTTCGAGTCTTTGGATTAACGATATATATAGTCCTATATGAAATGTGCAAATTATAACCCATTTTTGCTAGTTGGCCCATGAATAGTAAATTTGCAGGTAAACCAGGAGTATAAGAAAAATTGGGGATTTCAATATTCATTCCTCCTATCTGTAAGTTCATTCTACCTTCCCCTTGTGATTTAATAAACCTATTATCAGCCACTTTGAAGTATTTCACTATATTCTATCAAAGCCTTCTAATAATTTCTATATTGTTCATCACTGTTTTAGTTGAACCAGAATCATAAATAATCGAATCACCTTTCACTGGAGTAGCAAGTAGTAAATTTCATGAAGAAACTCATTCTCGGGTATGAAATCCTTGGTTAAAAATAATATTGGTTCGCCAACATATCGGATTGGCCACCTAAACTTTAAGAATTATTTGCATCGCCCTTCTTGTCTTGAGATTTCTTAGGTTCAGCCTCAGTAACGGCGTTTAAACTACCTGTACTGGCTTGTTGACTGGAACCTCTATTATAAGGGTGATACTATAGTCCACTATAATAATGTTGACCATTTTCAGAATATCCACGACTTCCGCCACGTCCGCCACGTCCTCTATCGCGATCTCCGGCATGATTTCTGCCACGACTTGAACCATTTCCTCTTGCGCCACGGCAATAGTTAGTACGACCTCTAGCATTCTGCGAAGCATCCTCAGCAGACGTTCCTTCAATTGGTTGATCATTATTTTCGTTGTAGTGATCGTAATACTGCAAGTTCTTATGGCTTTTAAATTGTTTGTACTCTCTGTTCGCATTGAGCTGACGTTGGTATTGAGATTGAAATGTATATCCTTCTTCAAATCACTACTGTTACGAGCTTTCTCATAACTTCTAAAAATGGCGTCGTGAATCGGTTCTGGGTTATTTTTGCTATTCCCGTTTGGTCGATGTTGTGAATCATTCATCACATCTTCTAACGTTCTCACCGACTTCAAGCAAAAGAGAAAATAGGTATTACGAAGTCTATTTAAAAATTTTGAGGAATTTCACATCTTCTAAGATTTGGGCAGATTTAGATACAACCTTATCTTGTTTCCACTTAATGTAAGTATTTCTCAAAAATGTTAAATAAACTTTGTAAATAGCTATCTTCTTTTGTTGTTTGAAATCGGTGAGAACGTGGCCTTGGCTATTAATTGCAACTATTAATTGTAAATATAAATGCAACCTTGTCGTCAGTGGCTCTTTTCAGTTCAATGACTTCTCTTTTAGACTTCCTTTCCATACCTTCCGGCGTGCCTTCAATTATAATCATGTTATCTAATATTTACTTGAAATGGCAAATAACATCTTCTTGCACTCGACGGTTCAAATAATGCCACGCAGAACGTTCACTTTGTTGTCATATTCGGTTGTAACTTCTTCTGAGATACCTCCATTCAGAGATATTCTTAGGACATTCATGATTGATAATTCCTGAATTGCGTATCCCACTTGCAATGCACATTTATATGATAATCCACTTGGACCAATCACCCGCCAATCAACGTTGTCGGTATCCTGAAATAAAGTTTCTAGTTGGGAAACTGATTGATAGATCAAGGGATATCGCCCTGTATAAAATCTAAGATTTCTTGATTATTCAAATCCAATTTCTTCGTAATATTATTCAACTTAGGTTCAATATGATGAGCCATGAGGGTACTAATTACCTTATGAGCTATTTGATTTCTCGATTTCAAAGTGGGAGGAGGATGCACTCCATAATAGCTGTCTAATACTAAGACGAATTCTTAGTCCATGAATGCAACTCCTTCATAGCTTGGAACTAAGTCTGGACATGTTGCAAAAAACTAAATCTTCTGTAATTAATTGAAATTTCAAGTTACTTATGAAATCAAATTTGAAAATTTCTTTCAGGGGGGTAAAGACGCTAACACCACACACAATACTCCTTAAATTTAGTTTGTAAATTTGTTTTTTTTACCTTAGTATACGCTTTTGACGTCTAATCTGTTGCTAGTCGTTTTTTATTGAATATACATGATTACGGTTTATTCATGTAATCATCTATTTCCATTACCTACCCCAGCATTCCATGTTCTGGTCTTTCTCTGAACAAACCCCAAAGGTGTAATTTTCTGTTCGGTATTTTTTCAGCTAAATTATCGCTTTCTATCTCCGAAAAAATAATACGAATCTGCGCGACATCACCCAAACCATCGGATTTAATAAAATATTGCTACCTTTCCACACAAAACCACCGTTTTGAGTAATATCATGGTAAAAAGAGAAAAAAGAATGCGCAAACCCGGAATCGAACCGGGGGCCCAACGATGGCAACGTTGGATTTTACCACTAAACCATTTGCGCTAAGAAATGCTCCGCGACGGGGAATTGAACCCCGGTCTACCATGCGACAAACGGTAATTCTAGCCACTAAACTATCACGGACTTGCTTGTTGGTGTTCAAAACGTGGGTTTCGGTTGAATCAATGAAACTTGCGACAAATTTTGATCAGAATAAGGAGGATACAGCTTGAAAACTATGATTTTGCAGGGTTCAGAAGTTTTAAAATTCTGTATCTTGATCTGCTATCAAAAATGATTCCCTAGAAATATTCATAAGTTTGCATAGCAGCGTTTCCATGCCCCCCTCCATGCACACAATTTCTACACGATCGGAAATCCGCGTTTTGGAAACGGTTTGTGGGTCGAAGAGCTCCAGTGAAGAAGAAAGTAGTTGGACTTATAATTGGCTAGTCAACGCTTTCTATGAATATTTTGAGTTTAGCGTGACCGTTGGAAAACATTTTTTTTTTTTTTAATTTTTAATTTTTTCTAAAAGTCTTTTTTTCTTCTTTTCTTTTTTGTAAATACCTTTTTGATTAGCCGCCCTGTTAGGTTAACTGAATAAGTAGTAGTAGTCAACTATGGTGAGTCTCTGATTTAATAAGGAGTCTGTTATTAGAAACGATAAAAAAACAAATATTTTAAAAATGATTATTTAAGTTGGAAAGTTAACTAGGCTGATTACGAAAGAGAAAGAATTGCTATCAATCAATCATCCTATGGAGGAGGACTCCATAATATATTTAAGCGAATGGCAAATAACTAAAATGTGACTGGATGACTCTATGTCTTCTTACAGCCTTTTCTTTTTCTTCCTGTTTCGGTCCCGGGGAAAACGCTAATAAAACTTTTGGTGAAGGAGTGTGTGACCGTAATTATGATGTGGAAAAAAAGAATTAAAAATCTCTGTTAAGGTCGTATGATTAATTTTGTACATTTTTTTTTTTTTTGACACATATAACTCACACCGTAGCTAGCAACAAGTCACGTGAATAGACAGACAAAAGACCGACTTTGTTCTTGTTCCAATTTCGGAATTTCTTAGGCTGCGGCAACAATTAAGTATATCACCTCCCCAGAAATTAAACTTTAAAGTGCGTAAAAATCGTACCACAATCCAACTTTATGAAATATGTCAATTCCGTTTTGTACCTTACAGTTGCATTTACTCCAACCCCTATTTTTGATCAAGAGGAGATAATAGTAATTAATTGTGTAGACTGAAGGTGTATATTCTGACTAAAATCGCACTCTTCTCCAATTTTCAAGTTCTCCTGTCAGATAATACAAAGGTGGGCTTACATATGTCTCGAAAGAAGTAGGTTGTATTACTTTTGAATATTTCTTTCTTTGCTTGTTTGTATATGTATCTTGAGAATTCATATCTAAGTTTGTGTGGTAGTTTTTATTTTTTGCAACCAAAGCGATGTTTCCGATATTCCAAGAAAACTGTTGTTGTTATCCTTACATTATTTCCATGAATGAGAATGAAAAGTATATGTAAACCTTTAGGGTAGACTTGTCCTGTACATGTATAAATATTTATTTGGGTTACGTAATTTCTACTGTAGCTTATACTTTTACATTCGTTTGCAAGAATAATGTTTTGCCTAAGCTTTCAACAAATTTCATTATATTTTGAGAATAATTAAGAAAACCTGTAACCGATCGTTCTTAACCGAATAAATACACCAAAAGTACTTGACAAACGGCTTATTAATAGCACTGATTTAAAATTGTTGCAAAAAATGAGGTTCCGTTCATTCCCTGAATGGATATAAGTATGGAAATTTCGGCTAAAATATTAGGCTAAGTATGCATTGCTACCGCACATAAGCAATTCCAAAAAAACCTTCTAACTTCAAAGAATCTAATTAAGTGCTTCTTTTGTTGTTATGTATAACCTCTCTAAAGATGAATAACTACATTGTCTATTCAGCCTCTCACCAATAAGATGAATGCAATTACCAATTGAATTCGAATTGACAAGCGTATTGTCGCGACATTTAACCTTCAATTATTATTCCCCTCCTTTACTGTTTCATCACATCGTTGTAAGCTTCAACAATAGAATCCCCAAAAAAATTTTATTAAGAAAAATAACCTAAGAATATTTACAGGTTCGATCGGATATATAGCAGAACCTCAAGCATTCACCTACTTAATAAATTGAATGGATAATGTCCATAATATAAAAACATTCACAACCTCCACCGACTTCTACTTCGACGATCATATCAATCACTACATATGCTAACTAAAATGACCAATCACGATATACGACATCATCATGCTCATGCTCATGCTCATCCTCCTCATGCTCCAACATCATTATCAGAATTCTACAACTTCACCCTCCCAGACGGAAATAATCACCTTCTAGATTTCTCAACCCTCCAAAATAAAGTGATCATCATAGTCAATGTCGCTTCCTACTGCGGATTCACTCCTCAGTACAAAGAACTCCAGGCCCTATACTCCAAATATCATTCTAAGGGTTTAGAAATATTGGGATTTCCATGTAATCAATTTGGAAATCAAGAACCGTTGGATGAAGAACATATTGTAGAATTCACTCAACTGAAATTTGGAGTTCTGTTTCCAATTATGAAAAAAGTGCTTGTGAATGGTGATGATGAATGTGAATTATACACTTGGTTAAAATCGAAACAAAAGGGAACATTGGGATTTAAAGGTATAAGATGGAATTTTGAAAAATTTGTTATTGATAGATGTGGTAATGTTATTCAAAGATTTAATTCAATGGTTACTCCATCACAATTCGAAAGATTGATAGTGAATTTGTTAAATCAAGAACCTCCATCACATAATTTGTAACGACAGTCTATAATGATTTTATTTTAATTTAATTTTATTGAATTTAAAACTATACTATACATAGAAATACAATTTTATAATTGAGTGTTTGTGTATGTGTCCTATTGTCCCTTCTTACTTCTTTCTCGCTTTCTTAGTCTTTACTTCCGGCGTCGCTTCCTTCGATCTCTTACCACTCCCACTTGGAGTATTAGATCCACCAGTAGGCAAATCAGGATGCACTTCTTTAAGTATACATCCTAACAATGTCGTACATCTTCTTGATAATTCACTCGAATTCCTACTTTGGAAAAAGAAATCAAATTGAAACAATGGTGATTGGCGAATTGCCATCTTAATTCGATCATATAAATCAGGCAGATCTAATCCAAATCGATACAATTGTACCATCAAAAATCGATCTTCTTCATCACTGAAAACTCGCTTATTGGTAGATGCAGGAGGGTATTTCAATACTAATTCTTGTAATGGATACCTGTATTGAGATAACTTTCTACGAAGTGCTTCTTTTTGCAATTTTAATTTCAAAATCTTTTCTTCACCTTGTTCAATTTGATTAATATATCTTTCATGCCCTTCAATTTCTTCATAATTCCTCCAAAAAGCTTGTGCATATTCACGTACTTCATCTTCAGTCTTATCTTCAAATTCTTGAGCAATTAATGAAATTGAATTCCTCCCGTATTTTGAACAAACCAGAATAAAATGTATAAAATCACGTCGATTCCAATTACTATACCCCTCTTGTAATAATTCTTCCTTCAATCCTTTTTCTTCATCAGTTAACGGACGTGAATTATCAATTTCTTCTTGTTCTAATTTCTGCTCCAATTCTCGTTGCTTTAAACTTGCTGGATCACCTGCTTTTAATGGAACCTTGTAATGAATTTGCTTTTTATAATAATTCTTCTCCAATTCATATAATTCAAGTACTTTTGCAGGATAAAATTGATGATCATAGAGATTTAATTGCTTTGGAGGTTTAGGACCCAGCTTACTAACAGTAGCACCTGCCGTTCTTCCACCAGTATTTAAAACGTCCTTATAATACATATCAATTGAATAATTCTCTTTACGTTCACGCTTTCCAGGATTAATCCATGCATGTCCAATATTCGTGATCGTCATTGCCTCTTTCTTTTTGAAATTTTCACCGTTCCATTCATATACTGATTCATCATTACTAAAATTCTGTAATGCATTCAAATTCAACTTTTCATATTTTTTAGCTAATTCCTGTGATTTAGATTCTGAATGTTGTAATAATTCTTCAATATCAATAGAAGTTGCATCATTATTACCATTTTCTCCTTCTGATTTCTTAAACATATCAGCAGCCCCGAATTGAATCATATCCAATAATTCATTCTTAGATGCAGCTTTACTACTTTGTTTCCCATCCAATCCAGCAGTATTTCTCCCTTGTTGAATAACTAATTGATCTAATCTTAATTTCTGAGTAGCCCTTTCCAAAACCTTTTCTTCAATTGCATTCTCCGTAACAAATCTAAACACTTTAACTTGTTTGGTTTGTCCGATTCTATGGGCACGATCCATGGCTTGTAAATCAGCTTGTGGATTCCAATCAGAATCAAATAATATGACAATATCAGCGGTTGTTAAATTAATACCTAACCCACCGGCTCTTGTGGTTAACAAAAAGACAAATTTCTCACTTCCTGGTCGATTATATTCATCAATAGCATTAATTCTATCAGTATGTTCAGTTTGACCATCAATTCGACAATATTTATAATCTCTGAAATAACAATAATCTTCCAATATATCCAACATTCTGCTCATTTGTGAAAAGATCAATACTCTTGACCCTTCAGCTTGGAATTTCTTTAATAACTTATCCAAAATAATCATTTTTTGAGAATTGAAAACTAAATGTTCATCAGTCGTGTACGGAGGTCCTGGCTCTGCTCCTTCGAATAGATAGGGATGATTACAACATTTTCTCAATTGCATAACGATATTTAATAATCTTGTTTTGGATTCCTTTTTACCATTAGCACCATTGACCGCATCAATATCTTTCTCCAAAATTTTTTGATACCATTGTTTTTGCATATCGCTCATTTTAACGTAAACATTGAGTTCTTTTTTAGGTAATAATGATTTTTCAACATCGGCTTTAATTCTTCGTAATAAAAACGGTTTCAAAACCTTATGTAATTGACTGACCACTTGATCCTCAGATTCCGTACTATCTTTATTATGAAACCATTCATCAAATGATTCAGTATCGGCAAATACATCAGGTAAAATAAAATTTAATAATGCCCATAGTTCACGTAAATTATTCTGTAAGGGAGTACCGGTAATCAACAATCTATTTTTCGAATGAAACATTCTAATTATTTGAGATAATAAGGATTCTTCGTTTTTAATACGATGTGCTTCATCAATAATAATGTATTCCCAATCAAATTTCTTAAATGTAGATTTTTCTCTAATGACAATTTCATATGAAGCAATGATGACATCAAAATCACAAGTCATTACTCTATTCTTAATCAAATCTGCTCGTTCATCCTTATCACCTTGTAATACAAGGACTTTAATATCTGGAATCCATCTATTAAATTCTCTTGCCCAATTATCTAACGTAGATTTCGGAGTAATGACAATATGAGGACCATTGATTTTTCTTATAAATCTAAGATATCCTAAAAATGAGATTGTTTGTAATGTTTTACCTAAACCCATTTCATCAGCCAAGATACCAGATAAATTATTTTCATATAAAGAAATTAACCAATTTAACCCTTGAATTTGATAAGGTCTTAATTTACCATTGTGAACATAACCAGGAGATTCCATAAATTCAAAGATAGAACTAGTTGACCTTTCATCATTAATCAATTCCATATCTTCTTCCTTTTCAGTTTTTCTTCTTCTTGCAGAAGCAATCTTTTCTTGTTGGTGTTTAATTTCTGAATCATGAATATCATCTACAATTTTTCTAAATAATGGATCTTTATTAGCTTTTGCTTCAATAAAATGACGGAATAATCCAGTAAGTCCCAATAAATATTTAAATCTATTGCTAGTTTTTTCAATATCTACTTGTTGCTTTTCAGTTTTGGTGAAATATTTGGATTGATTTGGTTGAAATTCATAATCTCCACCATTATTATCATTCTTTCGAATTTCATTCAAATCCAATGAAGGAGTTGGTGTCTAGAAAAAAATGTCAATTGTCAGTTTACTAATTGTTTGATATACGTATATATGAATATATACTTACTGTTTCTATTGAACTCATTGATGAATGAAAACAATGATAGAAGTGATCAAGAAGAGAAAGTAATTGGTGGTGGTGTTGTTAAAAATTCAAATCTCAGCTTAGCCAGTTCATTTCAAAAGTTGAAAATGTTTTGTTTGTTGCGCGCGAAGATTTTTGAAAAATTTACAACTCAAGTTCTAAAGCGTGTTTTTGTAACTGACGACACTTCTTGCACGTGTAAGACGTGTCATGCAAACCATACATAACTATAGTTAGCTACTAGACAGGGTATATCAAATGTTTAGAGCCCCAAAGGCCCCTTCAACAAATTATACGGAGTAAGGATGTTAAATTTATTGAAATAAAGATTGATCTAAGAAGGAAAAGAAGTTCCTCTTTTGTTTAGATGCTTCTCCCAATTCTTCACTGTTTTATATATGGAAGGTAAAGATTTCAAGTGTGTGCCAAGCAGTTTTGATTGTACATCTCAGTTTTTTTGATGTGGTTTGTAAGGAGCCTGAAACATAACCTGTAAAAGTACTCGTTGTTGTCGTATTATATCCTGTCTGTTTCCCTTAGTATAGGAATCCTGTATTGGAATAGTGAAATGCCGCCATTATATGGAGGTATTATTAACTTCGCAAACAACAACTTCGATAATCAAAGAGGACTCAGAAGTCATGACAAGAAATAGAAATCCGACAAGCTCAAATTTTGTTAGCTGTAATGGCCCTTTCTTTACCGAAAATAACCTCTCACTGAATTACATTCCAAGTGACCTTTTCATTTTACATAGCGTAAGCAGAAGTATGGCGTTATCGATGATTGCAATTATTGCAAATATCATAGCAGAATCACTAATCTTACAAACGTTTAAAGACATATTTTGCAACTACATGGTAGCTATTACTAGAAGAAAGCGTTAAGGTTATTAATTTTTTATACGTGAACCAAGACACCACGAATCAAGTGGATGCTGCAACTTTTTGTTGCCAACGTCCATCAAAGAGTCAAACTAAATGGTTACACGTGACATCAACAAACCGTAATAGCAGCCTTCTGATGAATTCATGTAGAATTTAAAGCCGCCGTGTAATCAAAAAAGAATCTTATCGCTTACATAAGTACTTCTTTTGTGCCTCTCGCTGATAATCTTATGATACTCATGCACTTGCTTAATATCTGCAAACTTGAAAGGCGTTTTCGTTCCAATCAAGAAAATTTGTAAAGTTCTTTTTTTTTGCAACAATTTTCTTTTGCCGTAAGTCGTGTACTATCGACAATATGGGTCGATTATTATGGGACCTAAATTTTATTTACAGGGCGATTTACGGCGTAATTACGGGATCGCTATTTGATTGGCCTGATATGAAGAATGGAAAGCTCTGCCGCAATAAGTTTTTGGTTATGTCCGTTGGTCAATTTATTAAACTTGAATTATATTGCATTTGCATCATAGGCAATTTAGTATTGTCAAGTAGAAGTAGGGATCTGGAAGTGGCCGGGTACTCTTGGAATTTAAGTACCCTAAGGTTTCAAAATAAGGGACCAATGAAGTTTGCTATAATTTAAATGACGATATCTCGTATCAAGCACCCCTGCAGGTTCAAACAATTTGAGTCTTCCGGGAGTCTAGCCTTATCGAGGCTGACTCCGTCCAGAAAACTTTATCGAACAAGGTCTTACGGTTTGTTTTTTTCTTGTTCACCACCAGGAACTATTATTTGATTTTGTGTATTCGCCTGGCTATGCATCAAATCACAACAAAGCAATCAATATATGTAGGAGTGGATTTGTACTTCCAGTTCGAAAAAGTTACATGCAAAAGTTATTAGTACATTGGAGGACTGGACACGACAAGCATTTATTTGATACGTAATTACGAAACTATATTCATCTTCCGTTCTCGACACATGGTTGGTTTTAGATAACTAAACATCGTTTCGTAAACGGTTAGTAATCGATCTAAATTTCTCGTTGCCAAATGAAATGAAATCCCGGGAAAACTGTAGTGGTTGCTTTTAGTACTTTTTTTGTTTATTCTGAATAATAATTAATTCTAATAATTCTGCCCCACTCCTTGAACCCCACCTCTTTGTAATTAAATTTAATTAAATTATACTTTGTACATAAAAAATATATCTTTGCTAAAAATATTTAAAAAATATACACATCGAAAAAATATTAAATATATTTTTTTATTTTCTGACAATGAAGGGACCAAACAAACAAAATTTTACGTATCCAGGTTAGAATGTTAACTTTTGCATTTAGCACAGAAGTAAAACCATGAGGTATTATTAAGTGGATTGTTTGCAAGATCTACCATTATTCTGTAAGCTCCGCAGCTTATCCGATACATGCAGCAGTTGTTTGTTGTTCCAGAATTTCCCGACAATTGACAGAAAGGATTGCAAATCTTGAATTTATATCTATACATCGCCCTAAATTTCAACGAGAGAATTCAAGGCAACAAAAAAAGAAATTTGGAGAAACATGGGTAACCGTTGAGATAATAATTCAACGGGAATTTCAAGGCAAACATTTTCAATTTACGATGACTATCAACTTATCTCGACTAGTGAGGGCTAGTAAACTGCTAGTAACCTTGTAAAATAATCGACAAGCAAACTTTGTGTCTGTGTAACGGGATTACACCACCAGTAACCGTCGCATTTTCCACTGCAGATTATTCCTATTACAAGCCTAGCAATACGTACAGTTGGATGGTACAAACAAAGAGACAATTGGGAGCCTCCATTTTAATAAAATTCCTTTGCTTAAATCTTGATTGTTTTAGATTTATTATGCAGGTTATAAAAGTTTTAAGCACAAAAATCTGATTAAAAAATATTGCAAGTAATAATTATATAGCTCTTAAATAATAATGGTCCTTTTTTGAATAAAGCAAAATAAAAGGAAAACAGGTGTTTATGCTGTTTGTCGTTTCAACATTATTTTCGGGAAACAGTTTAAGGTCAATCCAGTGGGTACCGTTTAAATTAACGTCTTCGAGATTGGACAGTTATATGCGATATTTCCGAAATCTCTTTAACAAAAAGATTCGCACTTTATAAACCTTTTTATGAAGTTTCTTAGCTTGATATTGACTAACTTTTCCTGGAGGGGATTTCGCCTTTTCAATGAATTAAGCTCCACTGCAGAAAGATTGCTGTTCTGGCAAGAAAAAAGCAGCTTGGTTTCAAGTTTTTCTGTCGATAAGATAACAAAAGTACAAAAAATGGCATCTAAAAATAATTGAAATAAAATATTCACAAAAAATAAATGTAATTTTTAAAAAATAAAAAATTATTTAATACCCAAACAAGAACTTGACAACCCCTCTCTTCAAAATCAAGTATTGTTCCTTTGACAATTGCCTTCGGAATAATTCTTAAATTTGTGTCGCGACTGGGAATACCAGATGGAATAATAATAATTTCTTGGTATCATTCCAATTAAAACAACAACCTAATTTTTGTGGTTTGTTCTTTTCCGATTAGGATGAAGGAAACGTATAAGTGGATACCAAGTAAGGTTCAAGAGGGAAAGACCGAACCCTCCCCCTTAAAACAACTACCAAGTAAGGTTGAACCAGATAATAGTTGCTGTGCCTAGATATTTCTTTGTCAAAACAGGTTCGATGTATGGAGAAGATGGGGCAAGTATATGGAGTAGGTAACACAAAGTAGTACTGCTCTGTAAGGAAAAATATCTAAAGGGCAAGCTTCCATTGGTTGGCTAACTTAAAAAGACAATACGAACGCTCTATTTAACATGTTGTTGTTTCATATAGGCTTGTTCTTAATTCTTTTGTGCAAAGAAAAGTAGATTTTATTATTGCTATTTCTTAAAACCTGAGTTAACCAAGACCGAACCCCGAGGGGTTGGCAAAACCCAGGGGATGCCTCCTTGTGAACTTAGTGATTACTTCAGTTGCTTACATTATCAATTACTCTATCAAGTATATCTTCCGTAAGACTACGGAGATGTTTTTTTTTTCTTTTTGGTTCCTGGTTGGTTGATAAAATATACGAGATTTATTTTTTTATGGATCTACAAAAAAAATTGTACTTAAAAAATAATGCAAAAAATATACAATTTGCTTTTGAATGAATTTGAATCATCCATAAAAAATATTGCCAATATCTCCAGAATGAGGAATACTATTTTCTCTCTGCAGATACGTCAAGAACCGATATTTCCATCACATATCATATTCGCGTATTTGCAACCAACTTTAACTAAGAAAGGGGATCAAATCAATAATGAACATATCTTTGTGATTTGGTACTTGTATGCGGAAGGTCTTTGCTGTAAAATTTGAAAGTCTTTTAGTGCCATTACATTTGTTTATGTTCGCAATAACTACAGTTTGGCAGTAAAAAAAGACAAACGAATGCAATGTTGTTATGGAAACGGTTTTGACGGCAGAAATATCGGAAGCTCAAAAGCTTTTGAAACGGAAGTTTTGCACTAACACTACTAAGACGGATAGGGTAAGGTTTCTATTGGCTAAGCGTTATTTATTTGGTTATTATGAGCTCAACATCGATACATACAGCGCAATGGTTAATCCTTTTCGAGAAGATTGAACTGTCAAAATACAAAATAGGTAACTTTAACTTTTATTAATCTTCTTTTCTATTATTATTATTTTAGATTGCGCAGTTGCGCATTTAACATTATTTCTATTTTTTCTGTACTTTCTCTTTTTCCGCTTTCATGTTCCATTGCAATTAAATGATCATGAATGTAACCTTTGCAACATATTGCCAAGGTCTCATCGAATAAAACGATGAGGTGATATCCAAGGCGGAACTAATTGGTATCTATAATTTTGACTCCATTCAGCCATGGCTCAGATATCGGAAGAGTTTTCTATTTTTGAAATTGTCGTGGCGGTGCTTTCGCGCTTACTAAAATAGGCAATGAGAAGAAAGAAGCACGATTCAAATAAAAGCGGAGAACAAGAATTTACAACCAAATTTACAAGAGAACCTTCTCTACTGTGAATAAAGCCGACTGATCTTTTATTTTTTTTCAATCCCTTCATTTATATATGAAACTATTGAGCACAAAAACAGTATTATTAAATCAATATCAAAATTTAAGCCGAAACAAAACAGGTAGAGGTTCCTTTGGTGCAAGCTAGGAATGATTCTCCGTTCTATTTCTCCACATCACGGTTAAAATTTACCTTTGTGTTTAGGACCCCATTGAAGATCTTGTTGGTTTAAATTGAAATAGCAGGGTGTTGCAGTCAAACTAAACTAAATGATGAATGTGAAATAAACGCTTTAGAAACAAACTTTTCAGAAATAAAGTTTTTAGTTCAACAGAACAAACAAGAATCTAGATTATAGATTCGGATAAATATTATGCGGTCTACATAAAGCTTAAAGCTTAATCTCAATCTTGGTTTTGTTTAGCTTGTTAGCTAACTAGCTTTGCAAAACCTGCATCAATTTATTTGTAAGTTTAGCCCCTCCCACCACAGTAATCACTCCCTCATACTCAAAAACTTGTAGCGAATAGGATTTTCCGCCTCACGCTACCCAAAGAGACAACAAGCTGCCTTTCAATTTCACTTCTAAAGGCGCAAAAGATCTTGACGCACACTCGGCCAAATATCTTGCCTAATGCGCTCTAATTCCAGGATCATAAATTGTTTTCCCAAAACGGGAACAGCGGATCCCTTTCTTGTTAAGATCCCATTTGAAAGGTCTGATGTCAACTTTGACCCACAAGACAACGTGCCTCATTTCGAATATCCAGATCAGAATTAAGTGGAGTAAAATTAGAAACTCCATAGATCTCCGAAGTACAAAACAATACAAATATACTTGCGTCTAAAATTGACTGCAAGAGTAACCCTGAAATTTTGATTGTATAGATGCAAGGCCGCCAAGGAAAGAACGATTGATTTAAACCAATAGCTTGGAGACAGAGTACGTCTAAACGAGACAGTGAAAGCGCATTGTACTGTCACCAGATTCATCCAAGCACCTACCACTGAACAATATATCTGAGTATTATCTTCCACTATAGCCGATCTGTACAAAAGCAATTAATTAACCATTTTAAATAATTTGGCCTCCATGTAGTCGGTGTTATATTCCGATTCAAATCCGGCTTTGTATTTTTTCGTAGTTGAAGATCCAAATATGCCAAAAAATATTTCTTCTTGATTTGGTCCAGAAGATACATAAAAATAATTTTTGAGAGAAGGTGCAAGAATCTCACTAAAACATTTGACCATGTAAAAATAAATCAACCAGAATGACGATTCTACAGTTATTTGGGATAACGGCTCGACGGTGATCCATTGTTGTGAGAATTGGAGAAAATTGAACGTGAGTACCAAGCAGCTAGCTTGTTGAGATCTCTAATTTCATAGCAAGATTCAATCCAAAATTTCCAAAAGAAAGTTTTACAATAAGTTACTATTCATTATTATTGTGGAAAAAAATGATAATGTAGAGCAAAAGGTCCGCATGAAAGACAAATGAAACCAACAACTTGCACTCGGATTAATGTGAAGTGCATGATATAGTGTTGTCATTACAGCTCTTGCGAAGTACCAGGTTACCCAAATAGCTCAGGGCAGCTTGAGGTCTCATCTCCGCAACAGAAAAATATTTGATAGCTACCAAGATTGCAACAAATTTGCAATGCCTAATAACTTAATAAACAATTTGCGCTTTGCCATACTCGACTGCAATTTCCTTCCAAGCAATTTAGTTTAGGCTATGGTATTTCTCTCTCTTGAATAATTATTATTTTCTTTCAATATCGATTCGAATAATATTTTATTTTGTGCAACCTTCGATTCTCGTTTGTTGGCTTTTTAAGCATTTACCTTCTTTCAGATTCCTCAAAGAAATTCGTTCGCTTTCCCCATGGTGTTGTAGCATAATGAACTCCACCTTACTACTAACAAACGAAAGCACACCAGGTTACAAAACAAACAACGTTGAAAGGAGCATCTTGTTTTATGCTAGAAGGAATTGTATTACGCAATTCATGAAAGACCTTCGTAGTGCTTATATGCGCCTTCTAGACTTGAAAACAATAGAAATAAAAAGCAGTTGCTTTTTTGACATTAACCTTCATCACTTTTAACAATAACTAACAGCTTCAAGAATATCAGCCGTTTTAATATGAAACATTGGGGTTGCACCTACTTAAGCCGATAGAAAGGATTTATTAAAGTATGTCAAGAAATTTTGTTTTGTAGAAGAGGCAAAATATTGCATGTGCTTTCCTGTAACCCCCAACAGAAAGAAGAGCTTGTTCCAGGTGATGTTCCATTATTCTAAATCTCAAAAGTAGTCATCTGAAATCTCGAGGGAATTTATACCCAACAGTAGAGGACCAGGACACTCTAAATAGAGCCTTGTCTCGATCACCTTTGAAGATATTAAATAATATTAACTTTTCCATGTGGAGGTTCCGATCGAAAAGTTACAGGTTGAGACAACCATATTGCGGGTTGGGAATATTCACTATTTTTCCGAGAAATCAATCATCACCACTTTTGTGTTCCTGTAAGCTTTCTTGTAATTCGCCGTGTTTGATGACCGTGAGTTCGATGGTACTGATACTGTTGCAACGACGAAGGTTACGAATAAGAGCTGTGGAGTGACATCTCTTTTGTTGCATAACGGGAAGGCGAGTCAGCTGATATCTATGAATTATTACGAAGTATAGTTAAAACGCTAAACAAAAATGACGGAGGAATCGAAAAATAAAATTAATTTTTATTGAAACCGAAGAAAAATAAAACTTAAAACAACCTCTTAGGCTATTACAGGTCCCGCCCAAATATTGTAGCAATTTCAATCAGGTTATGTCTAAAAGAAAATATAAACCCGTTCCCGAGCTGGAACGGATTGTATCATCACTGGCTTTCATTTAGCATATGTCCCGCCCCCAAATTGGTGAAGGCAATAGTTTATCAAAATAATATTCGAAATTCAAAAAGCCTCATGACTTCTGGTATCCCCCTCGAAAAATATGGAAAGGCCCTCTATCATCGGATTTATGTGACCATTAAAATGCATGTATAAACTAATTTAACGTTCTCATCGAGGAAAGATAGATCGAATGTTTGTGTAAAGAAAGTGAATTTAGTAAATAACAACTCCGAACAAAGTTCGTTAGCCAATGCTATTCCAGACTGTAAGAAATCGACATAAATATACCAGCAATAACTTTGACAGCAAAGAAAAATGCTGCCTAGAATAAATTAGTTTCCCTAAACAAAATTTTTCATCTTTATGTTGTATTTTAAATTGAAAACAAAATAATTTATTTATTAAGAAGTTTGCTTTTCTGTAACCTATACTTGCGTTGTTGCAATAAAGCGCTTTCAACGGATGCAGTTTAGGCGGAGTACAACATATCCTATACTTCCGTAACGCAGATTATACTCTACGCTGCGCTTAAAGATACCATAGATCTTATTCTGAATGGACATTCTTCGCCACGGTAGGAGGAATGGTTGAAACTCTGTATTTCCGAGTCAAGTTTTGGCCATAAAATCAGGAGATTACACAAAACTGTTTGAAAATCCAGAAAAAAATAATTCTTAAATATTTTTTCTCAAAAAACTCGATTACTAAAAAATATTTCCTAAACTAAAAAATAAAATATTTTATACACAAATGTGCAGGATAAAAATATCTAGATATTACTTTAAATTGTTTAATATTATTTATTTCTTTTTGAAGTTAAAAATAATAGAAAAAATAATTAATAATTAGAAAAAATAATTCAAATATTATTTATTATTGAAATCGAACAAAACTAAAAAAATAAACTTCTGGTTTTTTTTTGGGTCTTGAATAGATTTTAGATATAAATATAACCAATCTGACTGTTTTTGACTATCTGTGTATCTGGCCGTTCTTTTTCTATTTTGCATTCTCCTACTAACTATATTTGTCTGATTTGATATCAACAACAAAGTATAGCCAACTAACTGAACGTTCATAACTATTAAACGATTTTATTAACTACAAAGGATACCCCGTTGATATTGACTATCAAATACTAAAGAGATCGATATCCTTTATCAGACACAAAACCCAAAAACATTAAGATCACTCCACCTTGACACAGATAGACAGTCAGACTATTTTTTATATTTAAATAATCATTATATAAAAGACTATTTTTCAATTCTCCTTTTCAATTTTGCAACAACACCAAATCAGACACTTTTTTTATTTAGTCAACTATGTTCAACTTAAACGACTTCCCTGGGGAAGCTTCTAATTACCATATGTACGGCTTAGATAGCAACATACAGGCTTCATTTGAAACCATGATCCAAACCCAACCAATTCAACACCAAATGGCACACCACCAACCTCAACATCAACTCCAACAAAATGATAAGGTGATCTTTAAAACCTCATTTGCCGACGATGTTTTTTTGAACGATACGGCTGCAAGTGTTAGTGATTCTTTGCTTAATTCCACAAACACATCGTCTACCAATACCACTACAACCACTCCATCCATGACCGCTTATCCTTTGAATGATAATCTTGATTTACTGATGAAATTTGAAGATGTTGCTGTCCCTCCAACCAATAATAATACCAACAACAATATCAATAGTAATTTTGACGACATGTTGACTATGAAGGCTTACCACCATAATACCCCTTACCAAACCGGTAATATTGCTAATGGTTCTACTGTTACCCCTGGAGATTACACTAGTGAGCATCAAGTTGCAACTGCTCCAATTTCCCCAGTTCCTTATCTCATGTTTGACACCAAAAATAATTTTGATTACTTTAGCTTGAGTTATCATCAACATCAACCGCAATCAAATGAGTTCCAATCTTCAATTCCACAGTATGGTCATCCTCAACCAATGAACAGTCATCATAACCACCAGTTCAATGACAGGGAAGTTGACGCTTTGATTTATCATTACAGTACCGATCCAAACACTCCAATCTTGAATGAATTTGAAGTTTCTCCAAAGCAAAGTGCTCAAAGTAAGTTTAACATGTTACGTCCAGAAATGTCTTATCCTGATTTACCAAGTATGATGAATACCCGTAACTCCATAGTTTTAGCATCACAAAGTGTTGAGCATAGTCCAAAGGCAACCAGATATGAAACTGCTGGCAGATTGAATTCCGCCTTCGACGTAAGATCAGCTATGGCAAAAATGTCCTTTAGTGAAGCATCAAGCGTGACCAGAACCAAGTCGCTGAGTTCCTTGAATGGTCATAGTACTTCTCCTCGCTCTCATGGTCACCACAACAATTCTCGTCTTCATCAACACCTTCGCAGGACTACTCCACCAAAACCCATTAAACCAGAATTATTTGCTAAGTTTACCGAAGAACAAGTCTTAAAGGTCAAGCTTGCTGAAACTGATTCAAGATGTCGCAGCCATTGTAATTCCACTTTTACAAACTATTTAGAATTGATCGACCATTTTGATGAATTCAAGCTTTCGTCATTTGAATTTAGGGGATTTAAATGTCCTGTTCGCGAATGTCCAATGAATATGATTGGTTTTGATAAGAAGGCTGACTTGAGACATCATGTCGTAATTGATCATTTTAAGAAAGGTAAAGTAATTGATGAATGCTTAGATTACTGCCAAGAGTTAAAGAGTATCATCTACGTTTGTCATGATGATCTTTGTGGCAAAGGTTTCTACCGTCGTGATTCATTGACTAGACATATTAAGTTGGTACATCATGGAGAACCAAATGTTTTCAATCAAAGGAAGAAATTGGAAAACGCTGACAAGAAAAGGAAAAAGAAGAAGCTTTAGAGAAGTGAAACAATGTTGATTTTGGCCAGGTGTCAAAACTTCCTCTCCTTGTTCAGTTGTTAATCAATTTCTTCAGTTCGTTTTGTTAGACTTTGGGGTCATATTTTGGTATTGTTGATAGATCTTTTTTTTTGAAAAAGTGTAGCTCTTTACGAGGGTATACACTATACGTTTTTGTTTTGTTTATTACAGTTTTTATTTACTTTTGTTCGTGTTTTTATTGATTGGTTTCTTTATTAGAGATAAAGTTAAACATTTACTACCTACAAATAAACCTTTTCACTTCAGTTTTGTTATTACATTTATTAATTCACTTCTTTTAAAAATACATACTTCACCTTTTTTGTTTGATTGCAAATTGGATTGTAGAAATTATATGTAAACCGCGATAGTTCTCTCCCACGTTGGACGTAAAAATTGAAGGTGGAGTACAGTGGAACACAGCGAGCGTGCGAATGGGGGGAGGGAGTTGGGGTTAGGTGGGGGGTGG
>NDXA01000143.1:0-22375 GCA_002105455.1 Hemisphaericaspora xylofermentans | reverse complement strand
GAGTTTCACACGACTCTTTAAAAATTTCGTTGACAGCAGAATTCACCACCACTCACCACCAAGGCAGTGTTAACACAGCTAACTAACAGAGCATACTCCATAGTTAAGTGTGTAATATTTACAACACAGACACATCCAATGTACAACCCTTATCAGCAACAACAGGGCATTGGATTTAATCCCCAACAAACTGGCTATGGTGGTGGTGGTGGTGGGGGATATGGTTATCAACAACAGCCACAACCACCCCAACTTCAACAACAGCCTCAACAATTTGGTATTGGACAACAACAACCAATGTATCAACAACAACCTCAATTGCAAGGACAAGCTACTGGATTCTTTCCACAACAACCATCGCTTTATTCAACTGGATTCCAACAACAACAACCAAGCCAACCATTTGTATCTCCTCCACTACCAAGTTCAATTCAACCTCAACAAACTGGATATATCCAAACTCAACCAACCGGATTTGGTGCCATTGGTGGTGGGAATGTCCCCACAGTTATTGAGAATAGTGAATTGAAGATCCCAAATATGAGATTATCATTCATTACTGCTGAAGATCAAAAGAAATTTGAACATTTATTTAGAACTGCCGTACCAAAAGGAGAACTGGCAATTAATGGAGATGCCGCCAGTAACATTTTATTAAGATCAGGATTATCTCCAGTCACATTGGCTGAAATTTGGTCTTTGTCAGATACCGATAATACTGGGTCTTTATTATTTCCTGAATTTGCATTAAGTTTACATTTATGTTCCATGGCCAAAAGAGGTGAATCTATTCCTGGTCAACTTCCCGAAAAATGGAAGAATGAAGTTAATAGTTTTATTGAGGCAATTAATTTTACGGTTCCTGATGATCCAAATACTGTATTGGCAAATACTCCATTTGCTCATCTTGCACCAAAACCAAAAGATAATGATGATTGGATGAATGCTCCAAGTCTTGCATTTAGTGGTGGTGGAGGTGGAGGTGCACCCGCACAACCACCAACTACTTCATTCCAACCACAAGCTACTGGATTTGGTTCCCAAGCCTCGGCTTTTCCAATTCAACCAACTACTTCATTTGGTGCATTGACTGCTCAAAGAACCGGAGGGGGCACTTTGATTCCATTACAGCCCCAACAAACTGCAGGATTGATTCCTACTCAAAGAACAGGAGGAGGACTTTCTGCTCAATTAACTGGATTTAATCAACCACCACCACCACAACAACAACAACAACAAATTCCAGCACAACGTACTGGAGGTTTTGTTCCTCAACAAACTACAGGATATCAACCACAACCATTACAATCACAACCAACTGGTTATCAACCATTACAAACTCAACCTACTGGCCTTTTACAAGCCCAACCTACCGGCCGACCAGGAGAATGGGGCTTCGTATCCATGCCAACGGGAGGTATACCAGGCCTAAACGCCATGCAACAGCATTTCTTACCAAATGCCCAATTTTCAACTCAAAAATTACAAAATGCAATGGACAGTTCATTGAAGTCGAATGTGACTTGGGCAATCACCAAGCAAGAGAAACAAATCTATGATGGACTTTTTCAAGTTTGGGATAGTAAGAAGAAAGGATATATTGAAGGAGAGGTAGCTTTGGGGATATTCACGAAGTCTGGGTTGGCTAGACCTGATTTAGAATCGATTTGGACGTTGGCGGATACGAATGATAGTGGAAGGTTGAATAAGGATGAGTTTGCCGTTGCTATGCATTTAGTATATCGGAGGTTGAATGGGTATGAGTTGCCTTTGAGATTGCCTCCGGAATTGGTACCTCCTTCGGATAGATATTTGCAGGATTCGATGGAGACTTTGAAGAATTCGTTAAAGGGTGGAAGTACGAATAAGAAGGTTGCTCCGCCAAAACCCCAGAGTAAACCTGATGGAACTAGGTTTAAGAATGATGATGGTGATTTTGGATATGTTTCGAATTCTCGTCATAGAAGAAGAAGTAATGTTGATGAGACGAATACAAATGATTCTGGGAGTGGTGCGTTGAAGACTTCTAGAGATTCAGATTTGACTATTGATGATATGAAGAAATTAATTCGTGAAAAGAAGATATTGTTAGATGCTATGGATGTTGAAGATCAGGATTCGAAATACAATAGAACTACTTCTTTACAATCACAAGAAATTGAAGGGTTGAAACGAAAGATTATGGATGTACAGACTAAATTAGATGAACAAGGGCTCACCAACAGCTCAATCAATCAAAGGAAAGAATTATTAGAAAAATTAAATCACTTGACTAAAGATAAAGTCCCATCCTTAATTTCCGATATACATAACACCAATCAAGAAATCGCGCGGGCAAAAGTCGAATTAATTAGATTGAAACTATCTAAAGAAAACCTCAATTGGAATCCACAACTTGATAATGACGAGTCGCAAATTAAGGGAACTGGTCCAAATGGTGAAATCACAGAATATGATCGGAAAAAATTCCATGCGAAACAAAAAGTAAAACAAAGAATGGCGGCACTTACGGGGAAATTCATCTCCAATGGAAGTAGTGGTGCCAATTCTGAATTGGATTTAGAGTTCAAGAATGCAAATGAAACCGCACAAGCTGAATTCAAGAATCAATCTGAGATAGTTAAGGATATAGAAACCGGTATAAAAGAACTCGAAGATGAATGTGCCCAGAAATTAACAGTCACAAATAAGGAAGATTCAGGCTCGGAGAAGTGGGAAAAGGGGTTGAATATTTCAGAAGAGGTTTCAAAGTTTGTGAAAGATTTGGAAAGTTTTTCAAGCAATCAAAGACGGAATATCGCCAAAACTCAAGCCCAACAAGCCCAACAACCACCAGCAGCTGTTAGGAGTAGTTCAAGTTCGGCGGTTGTGAGTGGAGAAGTCAAGACTGAGAGCTATAATACTCCAGAAGAACGGGCGGCGTATATTAAAGCCCAGGCTGAGAAGAGGATGAATGAAAGATTGGCTAAGCTTGGGATTTCAAGACATAGAGCATCAAGCACCTCCGCCGCTAAGGCATCACCGGAACCTGCACCGGAGGTAAAGAAGGAAGAAGTGGTTGAATTGCCACCACCAAAAGTGGAGGAAGCAAGAGTTGAATCACCTCAACCTAGAAAAATCCCAATGGGCGCTCCAAGTGTTCCAAAGCAACAGCAACAACAACAAGCTACAGTTGAGGAATCTTCAGATGATGATGAGGATGATGAAGAATATGCAGCAATGTTGAAACAAAAACAAGAAATGGAAGCTCGGGAACGGGAACGGAAATTACGTAAGAAACAACAGAAGGAGGAAAGATTGGCAAAACTTAAGCGAGAAATGGAAGAGTTGAAAAAGAGACAACAAGAGACTGACGATGAAGAAGAGGAGGAAGAGGAAGAGCCTGTGAAGGTTGCTCCGACCTATGTTGCTGGGGTTAACAAGGAAGATGTCCCTGCCCCTGAAGTGGTCGAAGTTGAACCGAAGAAACCAGAAGAGGAAGAACCAAAGAAGGAAGAAACCGTGGTTCAACCAGTTGGGAATCACCCTCATGAATCTAATCCATTCGCGAAGAAGGTCCCAACCCAAACACCAGCAGCACCACCAACAGTCACACCAAACAATCCATTCTTCAAGACACCAACGGGTCCAACTATCGACCCCAAAAAAGCAGCTGCCCAACGTGAATCCCAACGCGGAATGGCAAATTCATCGGGATGGAGTGATTCCGAAGATGAAGAACAAAGTGAAGATGAGAATCCGAATAGGGCAGGTGCGGCACAGTTGGCAAGTTTGTTATTCGGTGGGATGGCACAACCCAATAGATCGGGTTCTAATCTAAGTTCTGTGAGTCCTAAGGTTACATCATCGACTTTGAATGTGGAAAGTAGTAAGGGGGAGGATGGACAGTCGGTAAGTTCGAGTAAATTTGGGACTCCATCTTATGAAGCTGCTCCAAGTACTGCTGATGCGGAAGAAGAAGTTGTTGAGTCTGGAGCAAGTGAGATAACTCCACCTCCACCACCTCCTAGTTTTGATGCTCCTCCACCACCACCACCACCACCTCCTCCTCCAATGTTTGATGCTCCTCCACCACCACCACCACCTGCATTTGATGCCCCACCACCACCTCCTCCTCCAATGTTTGATGCTCCTCCACCACCACCACCACCACCTGGACCCCCACCACCTCCAATGTTTGGAGCACCAGCACCACCCCCTCCACCTGGACCTCCACCTGCACCAATTGCATCAACTCCTACTGGAGGAGCTGCACCTAACATTGGCGCATTATTGACCCAAATCACTGGTGGTAAGAGTCTTCGAAAGGTTGAAACTAAAGAATCATCAGGTGCAACTGTTGGACGTGTTTTGTAAAGAGTTGTACTTAGACTACCTTTATAACTTGTAACATTTTTATACTTTTTTTAAATTTCATTTATATATACAGAGAAGATAAAAAAATAAAATATATAAACTAATTATCATCCTTTTTAAACCGATCTTGATCTTCTTTAAGAATTTCCGATTCAGAATGATTAGGCACAACAAACACTTCCCCATCTTTAACTTCAACCTTGACAATCTCAGTTTCTTTAACTTGTCCTTTTATCAAAAGCATTGCCAACGGATTCAATAATTTCTTTTGTAATACTCTATTTAGAGGTCTTGCACCATATGTTGGATCGTAACCCAAATCACAAATCAATTCTTTTGATTCGTCGTTCAATTCTAATGTGATTCGTTTATCAAATAATCGGTCCCCAACTTCACGTAATCGAATCTCCAAAATATCCTTAAGTGCCTTCTTCGAGAGTCTATTGAATACAAGAACGTCGTCTAATCGGTTTAGGAACTCTGGTGCATAATGGTGTTTGAGCTGATCGAGGACGTTTTGCTTTATCTCGGCATCAATGTGTCCATCCTCATAAGCATGTTTATCAGATAACAAAATCTCCTGACCTATATTTGACGTCATTACAATAATAGAATTTTTGAAATCAACATGACGACCATGAGAATCCGTCAAGGACCCCTCATCAAGAACTTGTAATAATAATTTCGAGATGTCAGAATGAGCTTTTTCAAATTCATCAAATAGGACAATCGCATATGGTTTTCTCCGAATTGCTTCTGTTAATTCTCCTGATTCTTCATATCCCACATATCCAGGTGGGGATCCTATCATTCTTGATACGGTGTGTTTTTCTTGAAATTCAGACATGTCGAATCTTATGACTGAGTTCTTATCGTTAAATAAGAATTCTGCGAGTGATTTAGTTAATTCTGTTTTTCCAGTTCCGGTGGGACCTAGGAACATGAAGGAGGCAATTGGGCGTTTATCACTGGTTAAGCCTGCTCGTTGTAATCGAACTGCATCGGATACGGCATGGATAGGTTCGTCTTGTCCGACGACTTTTTGTTTTAGGAGAACTTCCATGTCTAATAATTTATCCTTCTCGCCTTTCATTAAGTTATTGACTGGTATACCGGTCATTTTTGATATGACGCCAGCTATATCATCAGAAGTAACTGAGTCATGGAGTAAATTTGATACTTTACTCGCTTTTTCAGTATCGGTTAATTCACGTAATTTGTTTTCTAATTCAGGTATGGTTGAATATTGTAATTCTGATGCCTTACCATAATGACCTTGTCTTTGACTTTGTTCTAGATCAAATTTAGCTTGTTCTAATCTAGATTGAGCATTTTTGATTTGTTCAATTGAATTCTTTTCTGATTCCCATTGGGTAGTTAATTCTTGTAATTCGGCTTTTTTGATATCTAAATCGGTTTCTAGTTTATGTTTTCGATCAATTGAAAGTTGATCTTCTTCCTTGCGGAGTGATTCTAATTCAATTTCAATGGTCATGATTTGTCGATCAAGGGTTGCAATTGCATCGGGTTTAGATTCATGTTGTAATCGTAATGTCGAACATGATTCATCAACCAAATCAATCGCTTTATCAGGCAAGAACCGATCAGTAATGTATCTATTGGCATATAAGGCCGCAGTAACCAATGCCGCATCGGTGATTCTAACCCCATGATGAACTTCATATCTTTCCTTTAGACCACGCAAGATGGAGATTGTATCTTCAACACTTGGTTCATTTACCATAACTGAAGAAAACCTTCTTGCTAACGCAGCATCTTTTTCAACATATTTTCGATATTCGTCAATTGTAGTAGCACCACATAAGGATAATTTCCCTCTTGCCAAAGCTGGTTTTAATAAATTTGAAGCATCAATTGATCCTTCAGCTTTCCCTAATCCCATAAGTAAATGAAATTCATCAATGAATAATATAACTTGTCCATTCTTTTCATCAACTTCTTTCAAAATTTGTTTTAATTTACTTTCGAAATCTCCACGATATTTAGATCCAGATACAATAGCTGCTAAATCTAGCGTGATTATCAGTTTTCCCTTCATGGATTCAGGAACTTCCCCCTTAATTATCCTTTGTGCTAATCCTTCCATGACTGCAGTCTTCCCAGTTCCGGCATTCCCAATTAGGACGGGGTTATTTTTGGTCCGACGAGATAGGATTTGGATCGTACGTCTAATCTCCTCATCTCGACCAATTACGGGGTCGAGTTTACCATCTTTTGCTAATTGGGTTAAATTAGATCCGAATTGTTCTAATGCTGGTCGATTGTCGGCTTCTTCTTTGGAAAGTTGGAGATTCCGGGGTAGGGAATTATGAAAATGACGGATTTGCGAGATACTTCCTGTTGGAACATATTGAAGAGTGATAAATGAAGGTGAGACTGGGGTGGTAGAAGGTCTTGGAACTAGTTGTAGATTCTGTTGGACGGTTATTGGAATGACTACTCCCTTAATACCACCAGTTGGGGTCAATCTCCGATTGGTGACCTTTGATAAGAAGGAAGCTCTTAACATTCTTTTTGTTACTTTCACTTGGATTGGTGAGGATGTGGATTGGAAAAGAAAGAGTTGAGTATTAGCTTATTGAATGAATGACTAACCTATAGTATACTTATATATATTGAGTTGGTTAGTTAAAGGAGTAGTTGATGGTCATTCAATGGAATTTGGTGGAATTTTCCAGAAGGGAAAAGAAAAGCGCAAGTTTCCCGGAAATAGCGCATTCAATTCAAACCCCATAATAACCAATAGCCATTAACTACTACTACTACTACTACTACTACTACTACTACACCCCATTCATATAATCATTAATTTTTAAATAAATATAAACCATATAATACAAATATAAATAAAATTCTATAATACCTAAACCCATAATAACCATATCTCTTCTTGTTTCTAAAATCTAACCCCTATCTCTTCTCGTCATGCCAATAATCACCAACTTCAAATCCAGGATGTGCATGAAAAGGAGGAGGAGGATGATCTCCATCAACCCCCTCGTCATCATAATGATTTGAGGATGTGCCGATTCGAGTATCAAAATCTCCAAGATCTTCATTTTCCGGGGGACTTAAATTTCTCATATGGAGATCGAAATCTTCCTGTTCATATTCGTCCTCATCATGTCCCCAAATATCATCATATCCGTCATATCCATCGATAATTTCATCGTCATATTCCCGTTCGTCATCGTCTTCATCTTCTTCTTCTCCCTCCTCCTGTCGTTGTTGTTGTTGGGGTTGTTGTCCCCCCTGCGGTGAATTGTTTTGATTTTCATTCTCAACTGCATGATGAGAACCAGGACGTAATTGGACAATAGAATGACGTAATACTTGAGTATCACCCGAATTCTCCGTTGGATTACTCGACAGTAAATTCTTCAATTCATAAAGTGACCTATCCTCATCAACACCTTTCAGTTTTCTAAATAACATATCAAACAAACTCCATTTTTTAGGAGATTGTAAGATCCGATCATTTTTATCCAGTTGTAAACTCATAGCTTCATCAATTTCAATCCTTCTTCCTAATACTCCCATTAATTCAAATCGTTTTTCTAATACCCATATATTAAATACCCATTCCCAAACAGTAGTCACCAATATGATATCAATTAAACATGGGATGAAAATTATCCAGGAACGAATTAACCATCTATGTGTAAACATACTTATATAAAGAATTGATAATATCAAATCAACCAAAAATAAAAACCAATTGAATATTGCCAATGGTAATAATCGACGGGAATAACATACTTTAGTTGGGTTTTTAATCATGGTGGTATAATATAAGATATTTCCAGCAAAGAAGATTAACAAAAACCATTCTAATGTTGATCTTGCAATTTTCCAATGATACATATTTGACAGCATATTGAATATAGTTTGCAGATTATTAAATCTAGCTTGAAAATATGCTTGGACTGTTGCACAGGCAGTAATCAGAATAGCTCCAATGAAAGCAATGTATCGTTTATATTTATGTCTTGCAATCTTTAATATAATTTGAAACCACGCTAAATGAGTTAATAATTGTGATAGGACTGAAGTAACTTTAAATAACGTATTATTACCAAGATCATTAATTAATCGTATTAAATCCAATGAAGCTTCTTTATATTCATCCAGTGAAGAATCGGTGATTTTACTAACCATAATTGTAGCCACCACCGTATAAAATAATGTAGCAATTTGAGCTAACCAAGGTTTTCGTTTATGTTTTGGTGATAAATATAATAATAATGATAACATCCAAGCAGATACACAGGATATACATAATACAAACAATAATGCAACAAATGTATCACCATTATCTCGTTCACTATATCGTTGTCTAACTATTTTAGGTGTATCATCAACTATAGTCAGTTTTGAAACTAGGTCTACCAACTCTGGGATTGAACAATTGGTAACATAATAACCAGGTAAGAAATGGTCTTGCGTTAGATTAACCCATTCAGTTAAATTGTTTTGTTGGTCTAAGTTTAGATATTCCAATATGTTTAATGATCCTGATGATAATGTATACACTGAACAATTTATCGGTATATTGTCTTGTTGGAGATATAACATGACTTGTTCTCCTAATGAACTTGATGAACTAACAGATTCATTATTAAACACAACCAGCAGCATTTTTTGTATGGATCAAAAAAAAAAGTCTTATCGTCTTGGTGGTTTCATTTATATCTTAGTTCTAGAATCTAAGTTCTTAGTAATTAGGTTTATTCTTGTAAGGTGTTTAATAATGATGGGGAGGGTGGATGAATGATGAATAATATAAAAATTCTTGGTGCTCCTATTTCTTGAAATGAGTTTAGTTCTTCTTCTTCTTGATTTGTGGTTAATGAATGAGTGATGTACTTAGTAGGTACTAGTACTAGTAGTGGTTAATGTTGTCTTTCTCCTATATCCAAGAAATTTGTATGTGCTTTGTGTGTGTTTAGTAGTAAGTTTCTTGATATTTCGTAATTGCTTTTCTTGGTCATAAAACGATCAGATTTATCACGTGACATAAACTCACGTGATTACACAAAAATTGATCACGTGATGGTTGTAAAAATTTGTGTGTTTTTTTACAACAACCAAAAAAAGATTGATTCACCACTGATTTGTTTTTTCACAACCAACCAACCAACCAACCAACCAACCAACCAACCAACTAGTATCACCGTCAAAGTAAGTGTATATACCCAATCGTTACATGTCATACCTTCAACCTCCAGGTGGAGGATATCACAACGGAGCAGCTGATCCAAATGAAATCAGCGCAAACTTACAAGCATTAGCATTAGATCCACCAAGATCAATTCCATCATCACCAAGAACAGCAGCAGCAGCAACACATCATGGTAAGAAGAAATCAAAGAGAGCTGCTAGAGCATACTACACAGAATTCAATTCTCCCATTGGAAGTACTGTGGGGAGTCCAGTACCTTTTCACACAAATACCTTTCCTGCTGCTCCTAGTCCTGGAATGCCATATGGATTCAATGCTGCTGTCGATTCTTTGTCTCCTCGGTTACAACACCAACAACCTATGTTTACTCAACCAATTCCTCAATTCCAACAATCACAAATCCCAGAGCTGCAGCAACACCAACAACCACCACCACTACAACAACAATCAGCATCTCCACAAGTGGATCAATTTCATCTACGTGATATGGCTTCCTCTGATAGTCAATCAAATGACATTTCTTTACAAATATATAGATATGAAGATCAAAAGAAATATAATACTCCAGATGAAGAAGGAAACCTTAAACAATTCTTTACATTTACAGAAACCATTCCACCTGATTCAGGTACTCAATTCCAAGCTGTAGATCAAGGAACTGCTCTGTCAAAATTTATGAGATCAACAATGTATTATGTCCCTGAATCAGAACAAATTCGTGCAGCTACAAAATTACCTTTAGCGGTTACAATTAGACCATTTGCCCCATTAATTCTGACTGAAGATCCTATTCCTATAGTTGATTTCTCACAACGTGATCCAAATGAACTAGAAGCACCCAAAGAAGGAGAGAAAGATCCTTTAAGTATTGGACCCTTAAGATGTCGTCGGTGTCGTGCATATGTTAATCCATCAATGCAATTTACTCAAACTCAAAGATTTGCATGTAATATATGTCAATTCCCAAATAATATTGTTCCTGAAGAGTATGCTTCCTATTTGGATGCTGGTGGGAATAGAGTGGATAAATATGCTCGTCCTGAATTGCATAGAAGTGTTTATGATATCCTTGTACCTAAAGAATATAATTTTGGTGGGGCTGAACGAGAATCTAACGTTATGCATTATGTGTTTTTAATAGATATTAGTGAAAGTAGTGTGAAACAAAACTTACCCCTTTTGGTTTCTGATGCAATTAGAGCAACATTATTTGATTTTGAACAGGATTTCCAACAATCGGAAGATGAACAACCAGCTGTTAAACCAAAGATGAAAGTTGCAATTGCAGCATTTGACAAACGTATTCATTTTTTCGACTTATCTCCACAATCTGAAAGAGCCCAAATTTCAATTTCGGCAGATTTGGAAGATCCATTCGTTCCTTTTGATGATGGGTTATTTGTTGATCCAGAAGAAAGTAGATTTGTCATTGAAGATGCATTAAACTATCTTGAAAGATATAGTAGTGAAGAGCGGAGAATCTATGACCCGGAACCATGTTTTGCAGCTGCATGTAGAACAATGATGATATGTTTGGAAGGAAAAGGTGGTGGGAAAATTGTATCTATTTTATCTAACTTACCATCGTGGGGTCCTGGAGGATTGAAATTCAAAGATAATAAAGCTGTGGGTAGAGCTTTATCTGCAGAAGCTGAAAAGAAATTATTTGCTGCCGATAATGAATATTATAAAACTTTAGCCAAAGATTTTATTGAAAGGAATGTTGGATTAGATTTACATGTTGTTTCACATGTTCCTGTTGATTTATCAAATGTGGGTTGGTTAGCATCTGTAACTGGAGGTGAAATTACCAGATGGCCAAATTTCAATTTTGAAAGAGATGCAAGAGCGTTGACTGCGAAAATTGTTAGTTCAGTTAAGAAAATTACTGGTTATCAAGGACAATTGAAATTAAGATGTTCTAATGGATTACAAGTTACACAATATTATGGAACATCATCATCTATAGCCGATACCAATACTGTAGTGGGTACTGTTCAAGATCCAATTATACCCATTTTAAACCAAGACCAAACATTCACGGTCTTGCTTGAATATGATGGGAAATTGAGCACGAAATTAGATTGTCATTTCCAAGCTGCATTACTCTATACTGATCCAAATGGGATTAGAAAAGTACGAGTTATAAATTTAGTTCTTGCCGTCACCAATAAACTTGAAGAAGTCTTCCATTTTGTTGATGAAAATGCAGTAGTTACCACCCTTGTTAGGGATACTTTATCATTTATTGGACAGCAAACCTTAATTGAACTCCGTGAAGCTTTGAATTTGAAATTAGTCGATGTATTCACGCGATATAGAGTCATGAATGAAATTAGTCATAATCAAGCCAGAACCATGACTAATAAACTCATATTCCCAGATTCCTTGAAGCATTTACCGACATTCATTCTATCATTTTTGAAAACTGCCCCAATTAGGGCTCAGAGTGGTGTGAGTACAGATCTGAGACTCGCTGACGCATTTGCAATGCTTAATATGCCAGTGGAAAGACTAGTGTATCATTTATATCCTGCCTTGGTTGAATTACATTCTGTTCAGCCAGATGAATGTGTTTGGCTTAATGATGAATATTTGACACTTCCGATATATAAAGATTTGAGCGTTAAGAGTTTAGATCGCGGTGTATATATCTTATGTGATGGGATTAAAGTGTATGTCTGGATTGATCCCGAATCTAATATTATGTTACTTAAAGATTTATTTGGGGATCAAGTGGCATCAATTGAAGATATTGACCCGTATATGGATGAATTACCAGATTTAAATACTGAGATTTCTCAACAAGCTAGGAATTTGATTAAATATTTCCAAGTTCACTTAGTTGGATTATCAACCAGTGGTGTTCAGATTGTCCGGAAAGGATTAGATGGGTCTGAGTTTTCATTCAGGGAATTATTAATGGATGATAGTTTTGGAGGTGCAGTGACTTCAACTAGTGGACCATCATATGCTGAATATTTAACTAATTTACATAAAGCGATTAGAAATACTATGGAGAGTGATAAATCATCCCAAGAAATTAAGAATTCAATTTCAAATGTTGAGCATGATCATGGAACATTAGCACAAAGATATATTCATTTTTAAAAAGAGACAAGTCATAGTATGTAATATATATATATAAAGTTTAGAATCTCATGAGATTCATCACGTCCCTTATAGGTTCAAGAATATCTCTACTCCTGACATTTCTTAACACATTCATACACCCAGCTTTTAATTTCCGATCCATTGTCACTCTTCTTCTCAACCCATCGTAATAACTACCTTCATTATCGTCACTCAAAATTTGATAAACAAGATTCGCCAATAAAAACAGGGTATTCTCAATCAATTCCAAATCATTCACCTGCTCCAACAAAATCTCACCAATGATTCCCAACAATTTCTCAATCACCCCAGCATCATCCACAATTGTCTCACTTATGAATTCCATACTGCTAACCTCTACCAATAAACCAGCAATCAAACTCTGCAATTTTGAATCATCACAATTTAACAAATTGATCAATATATCCAATCTCTTCCTGTTGGCTTGTGAATGAGGTCCAGGACCAATATTGAAGAATTTGGCTAATAAGAGTGGGTCGGTGGATAGGTTAATTATGAGTTCCCAAGTAGCTACCTGGACTTGTTTGTTAGAGTCGAGGAGGAATGAATCTAGATGGGAATCAAAAGTTTGTCGGACGATATATGCCCTGAGCTCATGGTTTTGGGCGGCTGCGATGTTGGTTAAAGCGAGAAGGGATTCGAATTTATCTAATAAGGTCATTTCCTCAAGATATGACGAACTGGTACCGGTGGTGGTGGAAGAGGGTTGGAATGGTGATTGAGGAGTTTGATAATTTGATATATCAGGTCCTAATAATTCTTTGAGGAATGGTATAACGGTTTTCACATCATGATTTTTTGAAATTGCAATTGTTGGATTCACACAGATTAACATTCTCGCCATGGATCGAATTGCAAATATTCTAGATTCAATAATTGTCTGATCCTGCAGATTGGGGAATGAAGTGACTAGATGATGGTCATCGATTTCTACCTCGCTGAAATTTATAAGATAATTAAGTACGATATTTATAGCTCCTTGTTTTACCAATTCTGTTCTGGATTGTTTTTGTTGGTCTTGTGAAAGGTTATAGATGATTCTAATCACTTGATTGAATATATTTGTCGAAGGAGTTGTTGAACTTTTTATAGTTTTGAGAATTGTGGTTAGTTTATCGATTAATTTATTTTGGAATAATAATTCACGATTAAATAATTTAATTGATCCTTGATTTTCTTTCTTACTATCTGAACCCTGTTTGGGTGTAGCTAATTTTCGAAGATCTCTATTGGGGTTGGAGGTTTTATCATTGATGTCTTCAGTTTTGGTTAAATTGACCAAGATTGTAAGTATAGCATATTGAAATGAAGAAGAGAAGGTGGATACGGAGGATCCAGTATCTTCAGAATTGGGGGTGGGTTGTTGTTCAAGTTTAGAAATTAATAATTCGATAAATTCAATATCCATCCTAATCAATTCTCTAACTTCCCAATATAAAGTCAAGTACATCAATCCTTCAACAGAAATTTCAGTATATTCCTTATCATCATCAACTTCTTCTTCTTCGGTCGCATGTAATTTTAAATAGGATATAAGTGTATCGGCTAAGTTTTTTGTAGTTATTTCTTTATCTGATTTCTTTTCCAATTCAACAAATTTCCATAATTTAATTAAATTAACACTGGATAATACTTGTAATTTTGAATCTGATGATGAAGACAGAGTAGTGGCAGTTTTGACAAGGAAATCGTAATAATTGGATACATTGAATGTACGACAATTTTCAACTATACATGAAGCACTAATAAGTTTTAATATCGATTCTTTGTAATAATATGTCATTGACCCGAGGGAATCAGAATTGTCAATTTTTAAATTGATGTGATTCTTGGTTTTTTCATGTTGATAAATTGGTTCAATAACTTCAGGAATAATTGGAAAACATAATTCAAGTATAATTATAAAATTCAAAAATGTTTTTGAATCAATTGATTCGTCTTCCATTATAACTTCTAAATATTCCTTCATGATATCACAAGTAGTTGTTTTTTGCAATTGTAAATTTTGAATCAATAATACAAGAATTGACAGATTTATTTCTTGTTGATTATTACCATCACTACTACCACCGTTTATGAACGTTAAGAATAGATTTAAATGTTGAGGATTGGTGATTTTAAAATGTGAGACCAAAGAAGTATAAACTCCCAAATAAAACTTCTGCAACTGTAGCTTATCATTCTCATTCTCATTAACCACCAGATCTTTCAAGATGATTCTTAATTTGCTTAATAATGATTGAACTAAAGTATCTGAGGAATTACCATTGTTATTGTTGTTATGAATGATATGAGTAATAAGTGATGCTGAAGTGTCATTAATTCCATGACAACTCTTTAAGAAGAACGTTGGATCGTTAATTAAGAGTTCATATAGCAACTTAGATTTATGTTTGTCTTCTTCTTTGCAATTGGCAATTAAGTTAGCATGTAAAGCAGCTCCAGTATTAGCACTAGCACCAGAAGTGGAGGACAATGATTTCTCTTCAGTTAGGAATTGTTCAAGCGACTTCTTGAATTCTTCATCTTCAATTGTAAGATTCTCCAATCTGTTAGCAAGTGACATTGTCTTATCTTACCTTTACCCTTACTCCTAATTTAATCTAATAGAACTAGTAGTAGTAGTAGTAGTAATTGGTTGAGTTGGTTGTAAAACTCTTTTTGGTTAAAAGTACACGACTGTTATACTCTTTTCTTTATTTGTCTGTCTGTCTGTTGCCTTCTTACTTACATAAGCAGAAATATCTACCATCAACAGTACCACTGTTAGCTAGTTAGTTAGTAGTAGTTAGTAGTAGTTAGTTTAAGTATGGACACATCAACAGTACTTGAGAAATACACTCAAGATCTATCAAACTTACCTTTAGAAGTCAAACATTTATTACAAGAAATCAAACTAAAAGATTCCCAACTCATAGAAACCAAGAAAAGATTCCAACTGAAGGATCAACAATTACATAAATTCATAAGATCAAATGGCACCCTAACTAAACATCCAAAGGAACAACAACTATACGCTAAGATACAAGAAGATATGGATAAATGTATATCCCTCCAAAAGGATAAAATCTTATTATCAAATACTGCCTTGTTTTTAATCTCAAAACATTTATTCAATTTTGAAACTGATATTGTTAAATTAGAAAGAGATGAATTATTACCTCCGTTAGAAAATGGTTTGGATTTGGAAATTATAAATAGAGAAGAATTGGTAAGTTCGTTATCTGATAGTTTTACAGCTACTCCAACCCCAAGAAATGGTGCTTCTATCACACCAGGACCTGAATCTCTAAGTGGTGCTGGTGTTAAACGAACTGGTGGCGGTGGTGGTCATAAGAGAAAACAGACAGGGTTGGGAGGTATACGAGGTACCGGTGCGTCAAGCAGCAGTGGCTCATCGTCATCTAGACCAATCAAGAGATTAAAATCAGAAGAAGTAGATGATTCATTAGCATATGGAGCTACGGCAGGCACATCTGGTTCCTTAGCCATCAACGGAACAGTTTCAATGGGACCCATGGGCACCACCACCCCAACTGAAGGAGGAGTTGGACCAGTAGTAGGGGGAGGAGGAAATGGAGAAGAGGCAGATAATAACTTATATTGTTTTTGTCAACGAGTATCATTTGGAGAAATGATTGGGTGTGATAATGATGATTGTAAATATGAATGGTTTCATTGGAGTTGTGTGGGTATTACATCTCCACCTAAAGATGATGAAATTTGGTATTGTCCTGATTGTGCTCCAAAAATGGAAAAGAGAAAGAAAAAGAGAAAGAATAATTAGCCACTAAGCAAATTGGTTAGATGTGTATGTACTAGATAGATTAATTAGGATTATATTTTAATGAAAGTTTACGAATGTATTTTATAAGAATGATTTTATATGAAAGGACTTATTGGAAAGTTAGAGGTGACATATGCTTCGAAGCAGTACGAAACCTCTGACAGTTCTATATATAATAATTCTATATGAAAGACTATTCCAATGGGGGATTTTCATTGGAAAAATCTCAATTTCACGAGATCTCCCATGGGGTATCATCAAACAGCAACTCCGTCAAAAGATAAATAAGAAGATGAATTCAACGAATTCCAGAAAATTCAATGAATTTATCTCCAATTATAATCTTTTTGCCGGACGTGTTGTTGTTTACTAATACCTCAAGAGAGACCACCATGTAATTGCTTATTCTATAAAATTTTCAAGGCAACATCAAACATCTACATCCTGACTGTATTCAATGAAACCAACATCCTCGTAATATCAATCGACTATGAGGTTGTTGTACAACAATACGTCGTCATCTCAATCTTGTCAGAACCAATGGCAACATCTGATGACTACTCGGCACCCCATGCCGTTAAGAATGATTCACCTTGATCACAATTTAGACCCAAATTATATTGGCCTTGAATGCTCCAATTCCTACCAAAAAAGTTGGGCCAAAATTGTTCAGCGAACATTTCCCTGAGGACCACCAACCACTGACATCCTCAAACACTATGTCCATCCGATCGAAGAAAGCATCATCTATGAACAAAACCTCCAAATTGAATTATTTGCGTTTGGGTAGACAAAGTCACACCATCTAAAACCAAAAAGGCAAGTGTCAACCATCCAATTCATTTCTCACTTAACACAAATGTAAACCCACAAGCCATCTGAGATTCAGATGCCCCAATCATGAATATTCTTACTGCGGTGATCGAGAACATACAGGTGCCGGATGGCCCATCCGTTTAGAAAAAGTAGTGCCAACAAGGCAACAACGAGCCCAGCAGCCAAACAAACAAACAAGCTACACAGCAAATACTACACCAAATTGTAACCAAAACAGTCAGAATTAACTAATCCAAAAACCAAGAATTCCCAATGGATTCAGAAAGGTGGGGGGATGGTAGTATACATACAGTGTGATTTTCCTGGGTTTGGAATCTTGTTTAATACATGCATTCAAAATGTCACACAGGCTTATGTTGGTAAGTGACCTTTTACAGGTTATGAGCCCGTTTTTGACGGGTACAAGCTGTAAAATATTTTTCCATACCTTCGTCTGGTCGAAGAAGATGGAAACTATTTTGGAATGAACTTGATGTATTAAGATACATTCAATGGTGATATTGCTACCTATTTTGAAATTCATGGATGAGACTGGCTACTGCATCCTGGCAGCTGAAACGTTTCCTTAGTATGGCATGGAAGCAAACTATGGATTACTCTGGTGTATGAGGCATTTGAAAACGCTGGTATTCGAGAAGTTTGGAGTCAAGTTAGAACAATGTTTGGTGACGCTACTGCTGTTAATGTTGCGATTGCCGTCAAATACACTCTCCAACATGAGACCATCAGTTCCAGGAATCGCATGTTCGCACTTGAAACTATTTGTGCAAAGATTGGTACTGCTGGTAACATAGCTGCATATATGTATCTTGCCACGTTTTCAATTCGAGATATCAAAAGATTTCTGGCCATCTATGACCAAGATACCACCGTAGGTAAGGCTTTCGATGTTCAATATGTTGTTGCTGCTTCAGTTGCTGAATCTGGGAGTCGACCCCTCTTTACTATTCCTGCTTGGCAAGCTGATGATGCTTCGTTATCCGGTAATACTGCTGATCCAAGTGTGGCGATGGTCGCTCAGAACAATGAGAAGACTACCAGCAGACGTGCGAAAAGCAAGAAGTGTTTTCGCTGTGGATCTACTGATCATTTTCTTGCAGTCTGCTCAGTTGCTCAGACCGGTCCAACTCAAATGGCTGATGTTGCTATCTCCGATGATACCCAATCCATGGTGAATTGTGCGATGTTTCTCACTGACAGCAATTCAATCTTCATCGCTGATACAGGTTGCACCCAACACATTTGTAAGGACAGTGCACAATTTGAAACCTTTGATGAGAAGTATACACTGTCTGTTCGTGTTGCTGATGGAAAAATGATTGCCGCTGAAGGAATCAGAGTTACGGTGAAGCTTAAGTCTGGTCATGTCGATGTTACCTTGAAAGATATGTTATACTGTCCCAACGCAGTTGCAAATTTGTTTTGTGTTCGTTGTGCTATGAAAAAAAAAATGGAGTTTCTCATTTTATTTATGTAAGGAAGGTGTGTTTGTTACCCGTGAGGATATTCAGAACTGGAACATGTTCAGTCGTTTAGGTGAATACAATGGTGCTCTCTTTGAGGTCGGTCGTGCATCAGCTGCTACTACATGACCCCCTCCGTGTCCCGAACACCGCAATTATGAACCGTCTTGGTTACTATCCCGGTCAAGTGATGTCGAAATCGTTATCACCTCCATTGAATTGTTCTTCTGTTAATTGTCCTTCCTGTTGTTTAAGTAAGACTTGAAACCAAACATTTCATCTGGATATATAGCTCCGCTATCAAACCTGAGCTTCTTCGCGTTGATGTATGTACATGGTATACCTTCTTCTATAGATGGATATCTCTGCAGTTTCTAACTATAATAGAAGATTATACGCGTTATCTTACTTTCCGTTGAACAATGTGAAGGACGCTGGTCCTGAGTTGGAAAGTTACATTCGGAAGATGAATAATTTAAATCCTCGCTATCTTGCTTATCATGCCTGTTCTGAAAATGGTACAGAGTCGTTGAACAAGATATTTGAAGCATATGTTGTGAAAAACTGGTCTTGTACGTGAACTTACTTACAGTTCCAGACAGTTCGTTTCAAAAAATGGGTGTGGCTGAGAAAGCTCATCGGTCTGTTTTAGATGTCGCATGTACACTTTTGCTGAATTGCAAGGCTACCGTTTTGGCCCTAGTATTGTTCAAACCGCTGCGTACTTACATAATATTGTTCCGCGGAATGGAAAGCAGAAACACGTTCCGTTCAGGAAGTTGTAATGGGAAGATACCTCGTTATGATCACAGTGTTCGGCTCTTTATGTTACGCATCTATCCCCAAAACGTCGAAGTTTGATGAACTTAACCTTCCTTGTGATTTTTCCCGGTATGGACCGGTATGGACCTAACCAAATGAGTATCGGTTGTAGGATGTGGCTAAGTCCAAATTCTTTGTCGCACATTCTGTACGTTTCCTGTAAAAGACCATCTACCTCCATAATCCTGCGTGTTATTGTGAATGTATGTATTAAACTTGAATGTATGTATTAAACTTACCTGCAGAAATGAAAGGAGAAATTTATAAAATTCCAACTGAAAAAGTTTTTCCTTCGCTGCTCCCTTTTAAATTTGAACTCTTAATGAAATGAAAAACTTCTCTTTTGTTGTGTTGGTTTGTGATTTACACCAGACCATAATATACTTCACAAAAAAAACACCACACGCGTGTAACAATTGTCTGTCTGTCTGTCTGTTTTGTCTGTTTTGTCTGAGAATTTAAAAGATTCGAAACAGAACTGAAAATATTTTTTAAAGGGTTCAAAACATTTTGTGTTTTCTGGTTCCACACCGAAGAAGAAAATGAACTTTATTTACATTTTATCATAAAAACAATTCTATCACTATTAGGTACTGCCAAGACTATTTATCACTCACCCAGTAAGTCTATCCGTCACTCAGTCACTCGCTTATAGATATATAGAAACACTCGTTAGATGAAGTCGTCTTACTTATACTTACTATTCATTGCTCAACTTTGTGTATCTGCCGAGATACCTGCCGCTGCTGGTGCTGCTGCTGCTGCTGCTCCTGCCGCTGGTGCTGGTGCTGTTGCTGATGCTGCCGCTGCAGACCCTGCTGCTGCGGATCCAGCTGCCGGTGCAGCTGCCGCAGCACCCACCACCACTCCATTAGCTGGTGCGGCCGTTCCTCCAACTACTACGCCAACAACCACAACCCCACTCGCAGGGGCCCCAGTGACAACCACACCAACAACAACAAAAAAACCAACTACTGGACTCACCACCACCCCAACCACAACCACCCCTGGTGCAAAGGTAACAACCCCAGTCGGAGCAGCTGCTGCTGCAGCCACCGCCCCTGCTGACCCAGCAACGATGAATGCATCCCAATTAAGTCAATACTCACTCACAATCACCATGAACGCAGCCCAACTTCTGAAATACCTCTCCACCCACATCGACCCCGCTGCCACAGCTGCTGCAAAGCCAGCTGGGGATGCCGGTACCGATAACGCACCTGGAAATGGAGGAGCTATCAATCCTGAAGAAGATCCACATACGGTCGTTGATGATACGACTGAGAGTCTTACGTTTGTGACTACCCGAGTCTTAAGATCTACTAATTCTGCTGGACCTACTCAACAAGCTGAAAATGCTGCTGATCAGAATTCGAGTAATGGAGTAGCTACTGTTCGTGGGGTGAGTGCATGGTTGGTTGGTTGTTGTGTTGTGTTTGGGGTTTTGAGTGGTGCTGTGGGATTGTAAGAGGGGGGGCTCTTTTTTTGCGGCAATTTTTTTTAATTAGGTATTATGATTGAAAGTATATAACTGGAGAAATGATATGGGAGAGTATATTATGGATATTATTATTATTATATGTATGTGTATTTGTATGTTATGTTATTGTATAGTAATAGACAAGTCAATTGGTATTGGTCTATTTGTATTGGCATCAGTTTTGAATCACTCGTAACTTGATTATCTATCGTAGTAGAAAGTGGCAACGTTTTTGCTCTAAAAATTTTCCAAAACCATATCAAGAAACTACGGTTATAAAAAGAGGACGGTTACCCCACGCTATACAGAGACCCAAAAGAAAGGAGTGGTTTAACCTGAGGTTCTAAATTTAGAGTTTCATCGATTTCAATGTCTATCTATTCTTTTTGATAAATGTTAATTAACATATGTTCATCGGAGACAATAGCAGTTGAAGCATGAGTGTGGAATCTGTATAGTGAATAACCGTCCTCTTTTATAACCTTATAACCGTAGTCTCTTGATATGGCTTATTTACAGCAAATGCGTTCAAGGTAAATTAGTTACCGATAAATAATATAGTACGTCATCTTTCAACTTGTATACAATTTCAGAAACTGTGCCATTAATAGTATAAGTATCATTACCAAGACGATCAACTGAAGCGGGTACTGAGTTTCCTGTCTTTGGCTCAACGATATATATAGGACCTACTAATGGCACGGTTTCGGAAATTTCATACAATTTGAAACATGACATTTATTTATTATCGGTAACTAATTTACGTGAACTGTGGCATTTCGGCTACATTCTCTCAAAGCATTTTTAGGCTTCTTGCATGGAGAGTTTAGCCTGAAACCCTGAAACACATATGAAGTGGAAAAAAAACAATTGAGAATACCTGTTCTGGGTCTTATTAGGATGGAGCAGTCTTAAACAAAGTATTCAATCAAATCCGGATCTTTAAATTTCGCCTTCGCTTCTTGAGTAAGGTAGTCCACGTTTCTGATACTCCAATACCCAATTAAACCCAGTATATTTTCCGAAAAGAGCTCTCACCTCTAGTGATTGCCTCCGTCAACAAATCAAATTTCGCATTCATAACCCAAATCTACCACATCAGGTCTAAGCGCCCGCTTGCTTGGCTGACCTTCAAAAAGATCCTTTCGTTATTTCATCCCAATAAAGCACTAGTGCCAATTAGAAGGTCCATATACTAGAGCGCGAGTTGAACAGGTTTAGGTTAAGGTAAATTTCATTCCATTTCTGCAGTTTAAGATGGATGGATGCTATTCTGGTAAATTTACAGGACC
>NDXA01000142.1:0-22688 GCA_002105455.1 Hemisphaericaspora xylofermentans | reverse complement strand
AATACTATGTTAAAAATTAAAAAAAAATAAAAAAAAAATAAATAAAAAAAAAAATATAATTTAATTGTTAAATGGTTTTCACCAGTTAGTATTTGTATTGCATTGCTATATGTGCTTTTTAATGTCCTTATTTATTGTTATCAAACTTTGTAGTATTAACTTCTCTATAGATACTCTTCGTGCGGCAACTTTTCCAAGGGAATGTAAATATTATACTGGGTATAAGCAATTAGCCTGAATTAAACACGATCTTTTGCCTTGATCTTTCGAAGGAAAAAACGAAAGAGTATAGAGAATTTTCAGATGGATCAGCTGCTACAACTGGAAGTAGGTGAAATGTCCTAAATTTGCATATTCACCCAAGAAAGCATCTCATTACATCAAAAGGTCAATTTTTCGATAAGAACCACGGACTTACATTATATGCTAAGCTAATCACACCTATTTAACACAATTCCCCTGTCCCTGAATTTAATCCTCTTGAACTACTTTCTCTTTTCAACATTTATGCTGGTCTTTCTCTCTGAGGAAACCCTTTGCTCGCCATTCCAGTAGGAGAAAGTTCCTTAGTGAATCCCAGGTTCATGTATGTTTGGCTCCATCTTATAAGCAAAGACTAACATATCTGAAACAGATTAAGTCGGTTGACCAACAATGTAATAGGACTTTTAATGAGTAATACAATATTGTAACCGTACAAAATATATTCCCAAGGAGCTTGTCGTTATTCAAATTACTCCCAATCTCTTCCTTTCGAATGGCAAGTATGTCTACTCTTTTGCATGAAATTGACCCATTGTAAAGCCAATCCACAATGGCGTTTTAATCCAGAGACTTTGTTTATTAGGTTAAAACTCGACAAGATTGTATTTTCAAACTATCTACAGGATGTTTGTGAATCAAGGTTCAAAAGATGTGAGAACTCGACACATTGGAGAATTTTGCTTTCAAGGTCATCGTATGGGACTTTGCAATATGACATTAGTGTAACACTATATAAATAAGTATCTAACGCTAGAAGAAGGATGATTAATAATCTTTACAGATAGAACGCTTCTTCATGAAACTTCAATCCATGTTCATTAGCCCATAATTTAACATTATCCACTAAACCTCTTGGTCCCGCAGATACTACCCACACATCCTCTGTATTCCCCTTTGGTAAACTTATCTTTTTATTTGCACCCATAACATCCTTGCAACAAACAAAATTGTTATTTTCATCCAACATTGGACCGGAGCATTGTGTAAAGCCTTCCCCGTTTGTACACCAATTTAAGTACCTATGTCCTAGCTTAGGCCTTCCCTTGTATACCTTATTTTCTAACTTCAATAATTTCACTGTTTGTCTAAACTGAGCATGCCAAGTTGAAAGAGAACGAGAAGGGAGTACAAATGGTTCATTGATGCTTGATTTCCTTGATATAGCGTCGGAGTGGTTGGCGATTGATTTACGACTTTGTGATTTACTTAAATCTTTATGAGAATTTAAAGGAGACAATGACGAGGAAGGGACCATTTCTGGGTATGAATTTGCATCAAATGAAACTTCAAATTCATGCTCCACTTCTCGATGATGTTCTGTATCCTCCTCATCCTCATCTTCGGTTTCTATATCTAATGAACTCATCAAGTGGAAATCACGAGCACACACATTTTCATCTTCTTCGTCATCATCAATATTGATCTCAACCGTTTCCAATTGGTTTTCTTTGTACAAACTACCAGGAACTTCGCTGACTTCTTCCCACCACCTATCAATTAATGGTGTATTTTCACCGCTTTCTAAGTCACAGTTTTTAGCTTTCAACGACACATAACTTTGGCTTCGACGTATTTCCTCTCCAGTAATGAATATTTCAAAATCTTGACCATGAATAAATCCATCAAAATATTTCAAAATTATCAAATCTCGATAATCTTTTATAACCCAGATTATCTTCACAGGTATCCCATGATAATTCATAACTCTCAACAAGGGTAATGCAAATGAGACAGCTGATCCTCCTATGACAATCAAGATTCGTTTTGTGTTGATGGCTAGTTTAGAAATGGTAAAGTTCTTATTGGGTGCCGTAATGAACAATAAAAATGGATCAAAGCTACCTGTAATCAAGTATTTCCGAGAATTGTCAATAAGGAACTTACTCTTTCTAATGATTAATCGTTGATAATTATCTTGTGGCAATGAAACTAATGTGTATGGGTGATAGTTGGGGACTATGAATCGTTTATAAACTCTCATTAGGAAATTGGGGTGATAATTTGTAATTCTTATGTGGGCACCGGGTTTATTCGCTTTATTGGTGATTAAATTATTAGGAAATTCAACTAATGAGAGGTTTGGAGAAACGTCAATAACTTTAAAATTATCAGCTAGTGAAGTTTTGGTATTTAGCAATCGATATATGATCTGAAATACCAAAATCGTAATGTTAACAACAGTATAAGGAGTAAACGACATCGGTCTAACATGGAATTGCAAACATAATACAATTATCCAACTGCAGATATAATGATTAAAATAGAATACCTTAAACCATTTATTTCTAAATCTCAGAACAGAGGTGACAATTATGACCAAGAACCCCAACAATGCAAACCAACCATATAAATTACTTAAACTGAAAATCTTATAAGCCGAGTGCTTGAACTGGTAATATCCACAAAATATAATGGTATGTATCACAGCCTGAATAATAATCAACCTTGATACCCATTTATGCAATGGCAACAATGTTAAATATAAAGTATTGGGTAACAATGATGGTCTTAACGTAAGAAACATAGTGAAGGATAGACAGTTTGCAGATAATCGTCCCAATCGCTTCGCCAAGAAGGTCAAATCTCCATGGTTTATTTCAGAGAAGGAAAATACCGAAAGCAAGATTGTCCAAAAGATGATGATTCTCGTAGTGGTTGTAATTGATATTGGCACAGTTAAATTATATCCCCTTCGAATTAGAACATTGAATATGGCGATACACAATAGGTATACAACTAAGGTTATATTGAATATTATTGAATACTTGTTTGTGACATATCTTCTATAATGTGTATATGGTTTGTTTTTGACTATTGGAAAATGGAAGTAGTCAAATAGAATTGTAGTGTTCATATTTGTAATAGAAAAGGAACTTATGTTTTCCGCAATCTATTCAAGCAATAAAAATACCCACTTCTCGTTCCTTATATGCGAGTCCAACTAACTGTCTAATCAAATATAGACACAAAGAAAAGGTCTAACTTTGAACTATTTGAAAACCAAGAAAAGGTAATCCTGTTGGGAGTTCAAAATATAATTAATTAATTAAATGATGATCCAATTCCAATTCATCAATATTTTGTTCAAACTGATGGAAAAGATAATTTTATATGCAGTACTCCCCTTAATTCAAGTAATTGACAGAGCAAGATCTCAAGATCTGGAATTGTGATGTGATGCGAGAGAACAGCCTCTGTGTCACCTTGAAATAACTCCCTTGGGTGCTCCATTATGTTTGAATCTATTTACATTGTCTTGCTTGTAGAGTCGTAAGGAAAAAGGGTTGCCACTCACAAGAGGAAAAGCCAGCCATTTGTCTACAAGGCCAAACAAATCCAGAGCACAAACAATAAGGTTAAACTCTGGCAATTTTTTTCTAGGCACATGCCCTTTGTGATAAAGAGGCAACGGTTAACAACAATGACGTTGAGTATCTCCTCGATTTCTTCAATTCGAATTATCTGGTAATTAACTGGTTTTCTTTTCCCGTTATCTTAATTATCATGTTTTTATTTGGTGTTCCTAGTAAGTTATCATTTTTTATTTCTATCCTACAAACTCTATCAAAGTTACACCCATTAATCCTTTCTACTTCATTTCCACTTCCTTGGTAGGAAATTCAGTCATATCTTTCGATACATGAACAAACTTCATAACAGTTGTACCTCCCGTTGTTCCATTCCACAATCGCAACCTCTTGACTGTCTCTACATCTGACAAGTCAGGCACTTTGATCCCGGTTGCATAAACTTGGTGATCATGCTTAACTTTCTCTTCCAATATTTGCTGTCTACTAGTAGCGGGTCTTCCTGGTCTTCTTGTAGCTCTCAATTCGTCTAATTCATCTTCAAAACGGGTTAAAAATAATTCAATAAACAGTTTTATTTCTTCCAAAGTAAAGGTTTCTTGAACTTTAAAATCATCATCGTCATTAATTATCCTCTGTAAAAAGAATACAATGGATAATTCATTTTCTTTCTGCTCTAATGCTTTTTGTTTCTTAACAGTAAGTTTCTTATCTCTTAATGTTGCTCGATTGATCTGTTTGAATTTCCTTCCCTTTATATGAACAGACCCTGTAGATTTAGATACTTTCTTTGTGACTTTACTCAAGTTAAGTGCTAATGGCATTATTGTCTATGAATATATTTAGATAGAGATATCTCTGATTCTGATCTTGAGCTGGGATCAACTGTTAAAACTCATTTGGTGTCCCATTGGCAATTTTTTTTTCGCAGACAGAGATGGATGTCCGGCATATAATAAGAGTCAAGGCTCCTTTGCTGTGAAATTAGGACAATTTAATCAAATGATCAAAATTTAGCTAGTAAATATGACTTGACATCTTTGATAACATTCTCACAAAAGTATCAATGATATTCTCTGTGCTTCTGCAACAACACACCATACAAAATGGCGTGTTTGATGCGATTGACCATCAAAACACCATAAAACGTTGGTCGTGCACTTGGGTAGCTATAAATTTTTTTTTTTGTATTTCGCAATTTAACAAAAAAAAAATAAAAATAAAATTTTCGTATTCAAAGGTCGAGTGACAGTCTAGAACAAGCTCTAACTATTGACAAAAAGGCAAAGACAATATGGCGAAGTATACCGAAGATCAATTATTGGAAATCAAGGAAGAAGCTTATGTTCCTCAACCTCAAATCTTGGAGGCTTTCAACAAGTTGATTGACCAAGTAAAGGAACATGCCGCTGCCGAACAGGAAAAACATAAGGCGATCAAATGGAGCAACGGAGATACTTATATTGATGAACATGGAAATGAAAGACCTTACCACCACATGAACAGAAGAAGGGCTTCAAGAAGTGGTGGCCATAAGCCAAATTTGAGGAAGAAGAGTGTTGAAACTGTTCATGTCGATGAAGATGGTTGGGCAACTTTATCTAAACCAAAGAAATCATTTGGTGCTGAAGAAGCAACTGAAGAAAAATCTAAATTTAGAGAAAATGCCGGTGTTAAGGCCAGACCAAACAACAAGAACTTAGGCTCTTCCAAGGCAGTCGATCCAAGAGAAGTTATTGCTGATAAACACACCAGAGCTTTCAATGCTTTTGAAGCTTTAGAAGATAATGATGACGATGATGATGAATAGACAAGATAAATAAAGCATGGGGCTTTTTCAATTGCTTGTATAAATATTTAGCACCACAAACTGAATTTAATTTGAGAAATGGGGTATTTGATTATAACTATAATGACAGTGGTATGCTTACTTTTTAGTTGATATATACGTTGGTAAAAATTGGAGGATCTTACTAGAACGAGTTGTATACTAAGTTATATCCTATATTGTAAAATACATGGACATCCAGATAAAATAAAGAAAACCTTTGAAAATTTTGTAAGAATTATTAGTTTCAATCTTAGGGAGTAAGATCGATTTTTATAAAGTCGTATCTTTGTCTCTTATAAAACCTAATTACAGTAGAAGAAATTGAAAAGTACCTTCTAAACTAAACAACAATTGCAGCATCGTCATCACTTTCCAAATCATCCAAAATGGAGCTAACGTCACTGTATATCATACTCTTGTTAAGAATTGAACCAGGCGTAACCGATGAAACACTAACCTTGCGAGGGGGAGGTTTTATTGACGCGGGACTACCATTCATTAGATCTTTCAAATCCACGACTCTAGGACCAGCGATCCCATTCTTAGATTCAGCTGTGAATGTTGACACATTACTGTCACGCACACTGAGCACGTTAGTAATAGAATCTTGACACTGGAATAATGCATTGGCTCTTTGTGCAAATGCATGATTAAATTGAGCAATCTCCGTTTGAATGTTGCTTATATCACCCGCCGTTCCAAGCCCAAGTCCAGTATAGAGACCTTTTTCTGAGTTGGCCGAGAAATTATCGGAAGATGGACCAGAATTGTTCACAATAAACGTAGGAACCACATTTTCGGGAATATGATTATTTAAGAGATCATTATTAAATTCACTTAATCCTCCAGTTTCTATGTCAGTTATGTATGGCTTTTGAGGATGTAACCAAACAATTAAACTGTTATTACCACATGCAAACTCTTCTATATCTTTTTTGGAAACTTTTATTTGGTTATCATTTTTGCATTCTCTACCAACAATTGCCGTTTCCAAATCTGAATTTGATCCTTCAATATCATCAATCCAAAATCCTTCTTTCTTTCTATATTGAATTGCATCCAACACCAAACCAAAAAGCTTCGAGTTTTTAGAGTACCCATCTAATTCCTTCACATACTGATCATCCAAGCTCTTTATACTATAGTACATCAAAGTATAACCGAGCGTATCTTGAAGTTTCTCAGTCTCAGTAAGCTGTTCACTATTTGAAGAAACAGTCCAATGATGAAAAAAAGGGATGAAATTGACTAAGAAATTTATTCCCAAGATTCTAATCATATCTTTTAACACGGTCGTTAATAAACATATTACTTCGAGTTTTGGGTTGGGATATGATTCAAAGAATCTTCCAACATATATCAAGAATTTTGTTATGAAATTTTGTTGAACAGCGACGTATCGATTAACATTTGGGCTTAATAACCCTTCAACGGGAGGGTTGTTATATGCTCCATTTGAAAGATCATTCGAGTTTCTCCTACCATTTGGTGAAGCTCCGGCCTCTATTTTCGAATCTGATTCTTTATCAATACTTTCAGGATTCAGAGAATTTGATGCTAATGCCAATTCGTTGTTCAAGAAATCATCAAACACCTTTAAAAACCTCAATTGGATATCATTAATTTGTTGAATAGATAACGATGAGGTTCTATGCTTGTATTCAGATTCTGGAGCCAAAAGATCAACTATATGTTCCCATTGTTCCAAATTGACGTTGTTACGATTAATTGAGCTGGTTTTGGATTTTAACATGGTGAAAATTTTAGACACATTAGTTAAAAATTGAGTGATCAAATCATAGATTTGAGTGGCAGATGATGTAGGTTCGGAATCCATAGAATCGACGAATGACGAGTCTAAAGTAATTTCAATCTTGAGTAATATTTCTTGAATTGAATCAGGTACCTGGTCGTAATAATAAATATGAGTGGTAAGATAGCAAATACAATCAGAATAAATATCTGTTAGAACAGCACCTTCTTGTTTTGAGAAATTCTGAGGTTTGAAAATGAGTGCACTTTGCAAATCAAGCAATTGTTGTATAATATCTGCCACAGAAAGACCAATCATATTTATGTTTGAAGAAAGTAACCCAAACAAATGGCGAGCATATTGGTATTGATATTGGTAACTAGCAATATCTGATTGGCTGGCATCTGTCAAAGTTGACATTAAAGTGGATAACCCAATAAAACGTAACTGTACAGGTACCCAAGATATACACAATTCAAAAAAGGTAACACAAGTATCCAAGTCAACCGTGTTTTTAGTATTATTGTCAACAAGTGCTTTGGTTGATTCCAATATTTGACTAGTTGAATTTGTGTCGAAGAAGGATTTCATGGCGGAATATGCGGCTTCTGTGATATCATTTAATGTAAGTGAGTCATTTTCAAAGTCTTCAATGATTTGCTCTTCAATTTGCTTGTGAGTCTTTGACAGAACAACGCGAGAAAGCCTATGTTCGTCTGATTCGACATTGACGTTTGAACGTAACCTACGTAAGATCGCAGGTTGAGAACTATTGGAATGGATCATGGCTGCCAACATTGGAATTGACATGCGAATAAATTTCCTACTAACACTAACATTATGTCCAAGGCATTTACAAAGATGAGAAATTGCAATAAGTGAAATCATTTGCCATTCATATTGATTCGGACCTGATTCACATGTTCCATATGAGATCAAAATTTGAGATACCTCGGTAAATTTGATAACAAATTCTTTGTCACCTGTAAATAAAGGTCCTTCTAAATTCTCACAAAAGACGGAATATGTTTGAACAGCACTTTTACACAATGCAATATCTTTTGTATCTAAAATGATCTTTAAAATTTGACAAACTTGTTCCGCAATAACATTCAAATTATCCGCGCATGCTTCAATCAATCCTTTAACTATTTGTAAAGTTACTTGTAAATTACCGGTCTTGTTGTGGTTAGCATGATGAATAGTTCTTTCGTGTAAATATTTAATAATCTTTTCTAACTTGACTCTTCTAGTAGAAGCGTAGTATAATAAGTAACTCAATTCGGATGGATTTGCTTTCTTATCTACTGTCTTTCCCGGTGGGTAGCATTGTTCAATCAAGTTTTGATGTTTATGTCTGAAGAATTGTTTCATAATTGGTTATAACTTTATTTTGTGGATTAAGTGATATATGTGTGTGGGTGGGTGGTGGTGGTGCAAATAAACGGAAACTTTAAGATACTTTGATCTGGAATCATAAACTGAACCTATGGGAATCTCAGGATGAAATAAATGTGAATATATATATATATATTTGTGTGTGGTCTGTGTTTGTATTATTTGGTTTGTTGGGTTTAAGGGACGATTGTTTTAACTTTGGTTACTAACAGTGGTTAGTATATATTAATTACAAGGAATGGCCTGTGTGATTAAGAAGATTGGATAATAACCTAATTAGGTTAAAGAAAGTTTTCAGTGTAATAATGTAAAGGAGAGAAAGAAACAAGAAAAAAACCAAGAATAACAACTCATACAATATGGGTAATTACAACAATGCAATACAATCCAAGCAACAACAACTTATAACTGATTAATTAATTGAATCCCTACAATTAATTAACTAATAAAAGTCACAATCAAAAATTGTTGGTAATTCTTTGTGTTGTTTTTTTCGGGTGAGTGCGACTTCCATTTAATTTGACAATTCATCAAACAAATAAAAGTTCAAATTGATCTCTTCACACACTGTCCCCATTTTGTGTGTTAAGATGAGAACTGGGCCACCCCCCTACTCAAGCACTCATATTTAATTACCAGAACCTTTGATTAATTAGTTTACTATGGCTCCTGTGTATGTAAAAGGAGGGATATGGACGAATGTTGAAGATGAGATTCTTAAAGCAGCAGTATCAAAATACGGTTTAAATCAATGGGCAAGGGTTGCATCTTTATTGCCTAAAAAATCTGCAAAACAAGCTAAAGCAAGGTGGAATGAATGGCTCAATCCAACTATAGACAAATCAGATTGGAACAGGGAACAAGATGAGAAATTATTGAACTTGGCAAAATTACTTCCAAATCAATGGAGAACTATATCTTCTATGATTGGGCGCACAGCAACTCATTGTGTGGAGCGATATCAAAAATTGATCGATGAGGCTGCAGGAATAGGAGGAGCAAATGAAGGGGAAGAGAGTCTTGGTTTAACTGGACCAGGAATAGAATCACTACCCGCTTCAGGTCCTTCTATGGAGAAGGTTGGTGATTTAAATATAAATCCTGAAAGTCGTCCTGCTAGACCTGATGATGAGAATATAAATGATGAGGAACGTGAAATGTTGGCCGAAGCAAAAGCAAGATTAGCCAACACTCAAGGTAAAAAGGCAAAAAGAAAGGCTAGAGAAAGAATGTTGGAAGAGAGTAAACGGATTGCATTGCTACAAAAAAGACGAGAATTGAAGGCAGCTGGCATTTCATTTAATTTGGAAGCTAAAAACAAAAAGAAAAGAAAAGAATTTGATTATAATGCTGACATCCCAAATGAACATGACATACCAGAAGGAGTTTATGATGTGTCGGAAGAACTTTCGCAGAATGATTTGGATAAGTTACGATTTAATAAAGAAGTATCAAAAAGCGGGATTAAAATGGAAAGTACAGATAAAGACGTAAAGCATCCATACGCCAAAAAGCAAAAGAAGTCAATAGATAAACGGAAATTAGATATGGAACAGGCGGCTAGCCGAGTTGGAGAGTTAAAAGATGAATCAATTGCAAAAAGACGGAATATTAATTTACCCATTCAATCTGAAAACCAAGCTGCAAGTTCCGAATTGAGGAACACCCAGAAAATTCCCAAGTCTTCAAAAGAAACCAGATCTAAGATACTTCAGTTGTTCAAATCAGCGTTACATTCTGTTCCTAACCCAATAAAACATAATAGAGAGCCTACCCAGATGAATCCACTATATGCAAACGAAGGATTGGCCGTAAAGGTAATTTTTTTGGACCAAGGAGAAAGGGTACGAAGTTTGGAACTTTTGCAACAATTGGATGAAGAAAAGGCAAAATTGCGTAGATCACAAGCAATTCAGAGGGGGTTGCCAATACCAAAGATTAAGTTATCCTTGCAACCAGATTCTACTGGTTTGGATTCTGTTATTGATGAGGAATTACAAAATTTGATACGATCTGACTATAGAAGGTTCTATGACTCGAATTACAAGGCTCCTTTGGTTGAGGAATTCGACGAGGAAACGTATGAAACTGTTAACAAAGAAATCGACAAGGAGATGTCAGCGATGAAAGAAGAACCCTTTGATTTCCCACTGTATGGACTTCCGTGCTTTTATGATGTTGGGGAAAAGGTTGTTGAGAAATTGCATGAATTGTACAGATCATCGGAGAAAAAGCAGAAAATTTTTGAAAACGAACTTGGGCAGGCAGGCAAGGATAATATATATTTGTTAATAGCTACCCATCAACAACTTCGTGAAATTGAGGAAGATTGCAATTTTGTAAATAAACGTTTGCTTGAGGAAGATGACATGATTAAGAGGGAATCTGTTCGGCTTCACAAATTGGTGGAGAATATTAACAAAGCAAAAGCTCCCATAGAAAATCGGGTTCGTGAACTCAGAATTAGAAAGTCGTAGAATTTTTAGTATTGGAACTCTTTTATGTAAGTAGCATTTATAGGGTTTAGTGGTTGTAGATGTATTCTGACAGTAGTGAATAAATTAAGCGCGGTTAAGTTGTTGGTGCTCAGATTTCATGATGGGAAAAATTAAAGGTTGAACGGAAACCCCTAGTTCCATCGAGCCATATCTAACAAACAAAGAAAAGGCATGGATACTAACCTCATATATGTTCCCCTACGACTGTCACGCCCCATTAACCTAAGCGATGAACTTCGAGAAGTTATCAAAAACGAATTTTTTCAACCGCCATCATTGTTTGAAGATGATTTAGTTTATGTTGGAAAATTACGTGATCAGATCTCAAACATTAAAAATGAAACAAATAGCAAGGAAGATGAGTCAACTTTATTACAATATTATGCTACCCTTAAAAGTATATGTTCGAAGTTCCCTGATTCATCCATTGAATTTGGTTGGTTTGGAACATTGACCTATGGGCCTAGTGGTCCATTCAAAGCTCGCTCTTTAAAATTTGAACAAGTGAATGTATTGTTCCAACTAGGTAGCATATATTCACAATATGCATTGAAAGAACTGCGACATACAGACGACGGTTTGAAAAAGGCATGTATGTATTTTCAATTAGCATCTGGTGTTTTCCAATTGATTCTGGAGTTGATTTCTCAGGAAAGTTCGAGTTTTCCACATCAAGATTTGGACAACGATACCATCAATTGTTTGATACAGCTTATGTTAGCTCAAGCTCAAGAGACTATTTGGCAAAAGGCTATAGCGAATTCGTCCACAAAGTATTCTGTTATTTCTCGATTATCTATCCAAGTCTCAGAATATTATAATCGAGCCTTAAAACTTGGGGGCAGTTCTGATATTATCAAGTTAGAATGGATTAACCATATGGCAGTTAAAGCCTATCACTTTAAGGCTGCTGCTCATTTTAGAAATGCCAATATTGTTCGAGACAATTTTCAATATGGGGAACAGGTGGCGCATTTGAGAGTTTCTTCAAAAAACATTCAGAATGCATTTAGGTATAAAAAGTATGTAAGTTCATTTGTTTTGGACGATCTACAAGGTCTCTCGGATATTATTGATTCTACTTTAAGAACTGCTGAGAAAGATAATGATTTGATTTACTTAAAGGTGGTTCCAGGAGAGGAGGATTTAAAGCCAATTGCTGGTGTAGATATGGTGAAACCAATGCTTCCAACAGGATTGGTCAACCCAGCGCCGAAAATTGAAGTATTCAAAGATTTAATACCCCATAGGATAATACACGTCGCACAAGCATTGAGAGAAAGACAAGATGATTTTATTAGAATGCGCTGCCAACTTCCATTACAATCTTTAAATAATATGATGAATACATTTTTAGTGGAGAGAGGCTTACCTGCATCCATAGACACAGTCCAACAGCCAGAAAGTATCCCTGACTCAATAATGCAGCACGCTAAAGAAATTTTGAATACGGGAGGTATTGAATTTGTTGAACGTTCAATTCAAGAGATTAGGGATTTGGCAAAAGATGCTGAACATTTAGTTGACGAATGTGATCGTAGAATTTGGTTAGACTCGCAAGAAGACGCGATGCTTCGAGCAAAAGTAACCAATAGAGAATGGGCTCGTCCTCATACGCAGGAGGCGGCTGCTGATTTCATTAACAAAATCACTGCAATGCGAGATTATCTTGTTCAAGCTAAATCTGGGGACGACTTAGTTCTCAAGGAGTTCTTGGATATTAAACCGCATTTGGAAACTTATTTAGGTGGGCCTGCGGCTATCGAGGAATATATTCCTAGTTCGAAGTACGTAAAAATCAAGGGTAGAGTGTTGGAAATTATTTCAGATGTACGAAGCGGATTAGCAGAAGTGGCCGAACTTGAAAATGATCGCAAATCATTCATGCAGCAGATAGAGATCAAAGCTAGAGAGAACAATATACTTCCAAAATTGATTGAGGAATACAAGCAACGAAGTAATGAATTCTATGATGATGAAGGAAATTTTGTAGATCGTACTTTTGAAGCAACATATGAAGATCATATGAAACTATATGAGATTGATTTGGAATATGTTGAAGCTCTGAAGAGCAGACAAATCAGGCTTGAGTCGCAATTGGATACCTTGAACAAGCGGTTTTTAGATGAGTATGAAACATCAAATAATTGGTCGCAATCTAGGAGGCGTGAGGCGCTACAAGTTTTGGAAAGGGTACATTCGAAATATCTAGAAATCATTTTGAATCTAAATGAGGGATCTAGGTTTTATGAAGAATTCATTACTAAAGGAAATATTGTTTTGCATTCTTGTGAAGATTATTTGTATCAGAGACGACTTGAAAGCCGTGATTTGGAACATGAGCTAAATCAAAAGGATGAACTGATTTCAGTGGATAATTTAGATGAGAATCTTGGACCTAAAAATGAAGTCGTTGCTCCCCAGGGCAAGAAATCGGGAGTTTGGAATCCCAATACTGATTTTCGATTTTGAATTTCCATGAAATTAAGAAGTTGAAATCTAGTAATTGCTTTAAACTCTGCTCTTAAACAACATTCATCATTTTATAGTCTAGAGTATAATCTTGTCTCCCATTTCTCTAATACAATTTAAAAGAGATGTACTCTTCCAGGAAAACCACTACTTAGTCTAAACTGCCTATTTGGGAAATTACGATTTTTTTTCGAAGATATACGACTTGCTTTGTTTACTTTTTTGAAAAATTTTGGGTTCTTGGGTTACTAACCTACTAACTTATTAATCGTCTTTCCAGTTTTTACATCGAAACTCTTATCCATATGGATTCTCTGCAATGGTTTGCATTTTTATCATTAAATTACAAGTTTCTCTCGTTGCTTTCTCTAGATCTTTACTTTGGTTCTATCCAGCTCTTCTTTTCTCACACACTACTTTACAATGTATCATCATCAAGTTTCTATTCGAGGCTTGACACTTAGACCTATTAGCAACAAGCTGGATAATTCAGAATTTGATTGCTTGCCTAATATACAAATATCCTTTGGAGCCACGGGCATTTCTCTCGTTTCGGATATCGCTGTCGTTAGGCAAACAAATTTTCCGACCTTGTTGCAACCATTTTTTGAATTTCGCAATTGCTGCAAGTATTTCAATTCTATTCTAAACGTTACAATTGCCTCTACAAACTTACGCACCATCATTCATTTTCTTTGGAGAGATTAAGCCTACTCAGTAGATTGTTCGGGTCGTATATCTTTAATTCAATTATTTGATATGCGCAACAGCACGTTTTTAAAGGTGAGTTAAAAGCTACAGTATTGTCAAACAAGTGCTACACTGCATATTTACCAGAGATAGCATTTATTTCATCTATTCAGGGCATTAAGTATGTAAAAACAAAGGGATTTATTGATTCGGACTTTTGCAGAAGAAATTCCTTAATGTAGCTTCTGAGTTTTACAACGCGCAATTCGAGTATTTCATCCAATTACTTACGAAGCAATGAGATCACCATTTATCATACTCAAGTTTAAGATTGTAATACATACCGTATATTACTCTTCCTTTGGTTCCATCAATAGATTCTACACTCCTCAAAATCGGATGCGATACTCAGGAGAATTACTATATATCAATTACTCACCGAGCTTAAATCTATTATTCAACAGTACCCCGGTCTCACTTGGCATTACACGCACCCATCATATTATAGTATAGAACAATTAGTATTGTCAACGCATTCCTTTCGTAGATTTGTTACCCTTGTTAGAGAGTTCCACACTATGTAGAAAAAAAAAAACTTGGTGCAACTTGTGAAATACAGAATCAACAAAAACATCCATTGTTGCGATGCGAATTACCTGTATCATTAAACTGTCGAAGTATTTCCAAGATTATGTCATTATTTAGATATCTTCGATACTACAAGAATTTAATAATGACGATCCCAAAGAAACCCGTAATTACGATAGTTGGAACAACGGGAGTAGGAAAATCACAATTTAGTATAGATTTAGCCAAAGCGATCAATGGCGAGATTATCAATGCAGATTCTATGCAAGTGTATAAGAAGCTAGACAATATCACAAACAAGCATCCAATGGATGAACGACAGGGGATACCTCACCATGTGATGGATCACGTTGATTGGAATGAAGAATATTATATTCATCGATTTTCCAAGGAAGCAAACTCCGCCATCGAAGATATTCATGCACGAGGCAAGATTCCTATTGTGATTGGTGGGACTCACTACTATTTGCAAAAGCTCCTATTCAAGAATAAAACAGTTGGAGAGATGGATATTGAAAAGGAGGAATTGACAAAAGATCAAATGGAGATTTTGGATGGCCCAGTAGAGAGACTATTTCAAGAATTGAAAAAAGTAGATCCTTTGATAGCGTCAAAGTTCCACCCCCAAGATCAACGCAAACTACGAAGGGCAATGGAGATATGGTTTAGATCTGGTGAGAAGCCATCTCAAATATATCACGAACAAAAATTAGACGAAATTGAGGAAAGCTCGTTGAAATATAATACTTTGCTATTTTGGGTGTATTGTGACCGTAACGTATTAATACCTCGATTGGATGACCGAGTTGATAAAATGATCGAGTCTGGTGCCATGCACGAGATTAATGAACTATATGATGTTTACAAATCACGGGAACCTCCCCCAGATTGTACTAGCGGCATTTGGCAAGTCATTGGATTCAAAGAATTCTTACCGTGGTTGGAGACAAATAAGGAAGATGATACATTATTGAAAGAAGGAATTGAGAGAATGAAAATAAGAACAAGGCAATATGCAAGGCATCAAACAAAATGGATTAAGAAGTTATTATCTGTTGAATTGCAAAAAGAGGCACGTTTTAACTTCAAATACGGTGGGAAATTGTACCTTTTGGATGCCACTGATTTGACTACTTGGAAAGAAAATGTGGCAGATATAGGTATAAAGATTTCCGAGCAATTTTTGAATAATGGTCCCACCAAAGTGATGATTCCGCAAGCCCCTAAGAAGTTGTTACATATGATTCCATCAGAAGAATCATCATTTGCAAAAAGTCATAAAATTTTAGGTGCAGAGGCCAATTGGAAACATTATACTTGCGATGTTTGTAGAAATAAAAACGGATCTCCATTTGTGGTGCTTGGGGAAGATGAATGGAATTCACATATGGCTAGTAAGAGGCATAAAAAATCAACGTACTACTCCAATCAAAGAAAACGCAGAAGTCAAGAAGAATCTTCCTCGCATAAAAAGAGCAAGGAATAGTATCAGTCTGAACATTACCGATTTTGAATGTAAACTAGTGTATATAGTAACTTAGACAATACAAAATTAACATGACATGTTGCAATAAGTGTAAAAACCTGCAATTTGGACCCTTATTATTATTTTTGTCGGGTAACCTTTGGTTGAAAAAACATTTCAAATTTTTCAAGGAGATGACGACCTATAAATTAAGTCAACTGAAAGTTTTTTTTGAACCTGTTTTTGAAACTTTCTTTCTTTGATACGAATGCCTTCTATTCACTGCACCATTCTGTTAATCAATGAATGGTTGGAGGGGAAAAGAATGCTAGAATAAGGTTGATTCGAAATACGTCCTCATACTAAGTATGCGCCATTTTCTAAAAGGCATAGTTGGATTCTGCGTTTTCGAAATATTTACTTCTTTTTATGTACTTGCAGTACAACACTAATCATAATTTACTTCAAAATCAGTAGTGCGTATACGTACGAACCACTCGTTCTCGTTATAGTCTTCCAATGAAAAAGAGTAACTATCAGACTAAGAGTAATTGTTGGCATTACCACACCCCATCTTTGCAGTAAAAATCGACGAATGGCACAGATGCATGAAGACACAGGAAAGGACATTTTATGGGTAACATAGGAACAAAAATAGGTCGAGTTTGCATTCTAGTCTGGTGGATGTAGTTTGCGGGGTACATGTTATTTGACCCTACAATCCTTATCAGCCTTCTTCCATCCGATTTTCAAAAAGTTAATCTAATTGCAATTAATTACTCAAAATATAGGTAGTTCTCATCTAATCGCTAAATTAATCATTAAACTCTATAACTCCGATTTTATTTTTTGTTCTGCGTATTGGCCCATTTAAATTTATTTCAATTATGATCTACCTTATAATTCTAGTATTCTAGTAAATAAATAAATAAATACAATTCTATACAAAAGTTTTCTAATTAAGGTCTAAACCAATTTAATGTAGACAACTATGATGCAAACTGTTTAGAACCCAAAACTATTTTGGGTTGATACCAGTGAAAAGCAAAAAATACACCAAAGGAATGGTAGGACGTAAAATCGTAAAGGACAATGGAATAGGGTGTGAATTACTTAAAATTCGGGAAATGATAGACACCGACTTTCTAATACTTTAAGGCTTGGACTTATGTCAGTTGTCTTATCTTCGATTCGTAAGGAACGCGAAGTTGGGACCGAATCAGAAGATGAAGTGGGTGAATTTAGCGTCTTCATAGAGGAGCTAATTGTAGGCGCTGTCTTGTTTCCTAATAATGATACCGAATACTCACGGTTTAATTTTTCTTCTATTTTCAAAAGTAATGTATCAATTTGGCATCGGGAAGAATCTTCTTGAAGTTGTAAGTTATTCAAATCATGCTGTGAGCACCATCCGCTATCGGTCAATTTTTGTTTCGTTAATTTAAATGCGTCGTCCAAGGCTTGCTTTTGCTGATTTAAAAAGGTCAGATAGTTCAACAAATCATCAATGCTATGTAGCTTATCAATTGAGTGACTTTCATATTTTGTATTTAAAGAATCAAAATAGTTTTGTTCGATATTATTAACATTACGCTTTGTGTTTGATAAGTTCTCACTGATAGTAATGACTGGTGATGACAAAGGTGGTGTTGTAACCGTGCTCTGACTTGATCCTCTTAGTCTATTTACTGTGGAAGATTGGGAGAATGAGGAATTTGATGACGTTGAGCTTGAATGAGAATGGTTGGCATTCGACTCGGTTGGAGTGGAGGGTGTTAGATTTGGAATATTGATTGAATTCATTCTTGAATTTGCTGGCGTTATTGTTGGAGTTGTTAAAGAAGTAGGAGTACTGATGTTCGAAGTGCTTAAAGCTGCGTTGGTATTATGTGTCGAGAGGGACAACTTCCGGATTCCATTTTTTAGATTTCTCAATTTTTTTAACGGAGAACTACTTGTCGAGCTATTGTTATTTGTTGAAGAAGACGTTACATTGTTCGTTGAAGTTACAACCGTGGAAGTAATTGATGATAGTGCTGGTGCCACTATATTATTAACCAACTTTGGAAAATCTTGTGGGAGGTTTTGATCCAATGAATCTAAACCGTAGTTTTCGAAAGGGGATGATGTGCTATTAGTTGGCAAAAAGGTTTGATTAAACTCTTCTTTCGAACCTAAGGTTGAAGCTCTCGAACGTGAGGAATGATGGTCGTCCAGTACGACCGATGGTATTCTTTCATGCATCAAATCTTCTAACGCCGTAGGTAAAGGAGGTAACAAAGACTCACCTTCTATTGAAAGTGGAGTATTGTCTTCATCATTGTAGTTCTGGTCCTCTTCTTCTTGTCGTTTTAATTCTTCTTCCAAATGCTTTTCCGTTTCGGCCACCATGGCGGAAGCCATTATAGATATAGGTATTCCCGAGTTACTGCTACTATTATTGATCTTGGGTGATGACATATTCGTATTGTTTGTAGTGATATGAATAGAAGCTGGAAAAATAGGTGTAAATGAACTTGTTGAAATAAAGGTTGGAGAAGGAGGTTGCGATGACTTGATTGCGATTAGATTAGTATAATCGGAACTCAGGTTTATGATTTCAGTATTGTTGATAGCAGATGTATGACTTGGATGAGTCTCATGTACATGCAGATGTAGTAATAGTTGCTCGTGATCTTTTTCCTCTGGTACTTCCAACACTATTCCTAACCCGCCAGCCATTATAAATCGATTTATTTTATTTTATATATTGAATGATTGAACAAAAAATTAAACTGACAACCGATCAACCAACTGAAGAAAAAAGAAAAAAGAAAAGTTAATTGACCTATTTTACCAATTTCCGCTGCAGCTTGTTTTCGTAATTTTCCAACTTCTTAATTGAGTTCTCAGGAGTATATCGTGGTTAGTGGACCAAGTTTTCTTTTGATTAGACAGATTAAATATGTATGTTATATCCGTTAAGGATACGAAATAAAAATGATGGGTAGTAGGAGCTATTATTATATTATATTTTATTACAAAAGAATATTGAATTGTGGTGGGATGATAAGCCAGCGCTGAATATTTTTTTTCTTTTTGACTGGCTACTATGTGAGTGTGTAAAAATCTTTGCCTTTCTTTGATACGATATAAAACAATCAAATACAAACAAAACAATTAATCGAATATCTTACTTTATTCGAAGTGTGAAATATTTTAATTTATGTTTTCCCCTATGTATTTATATTGATGATTTGATGTCTCACAATAAACTAATTAATTTTTTTTTTCAAAAATTACCAGTTTTATTCATTAAAAATTACTTGTATTGTTGCATTTTAATATTTTTTAATTTTTTATAATTTAATGCATTGTTTATGCAGGTTAACAATACCCAATTATTTTTCACACAAACATAGCTTAAAAAGAATAATATTTTATTAATTAATTGCATAAAAAATAATTGAGACTCTCGAATCTCTTATTTTCTGGCAAAGTGTTCCAACATGACTACTAAACATCGCTACGAAGTATTAGTTAGTAAGTGTTAGTTGCACACAGTCTACCTTTAAGAGAAAATACTAGAAGGAAACTTATCATTGAGAGACTTCAAAGTACTTTAGTCGATAGACTGAGCTCTCTTTGCTTGGGGACTTACAGGGCATTCTAGTGTTGGCTATAGTATATAAATTCTGAAATGAGGAGGTGGGTAGTATGGAAAGTCATTGTATGCAAAGAAACTAACTGTCCCGAGACTGGTAATAGGCGTATATTACAAGAGAAATACATTCAACAAACAAGCATTCTGATTGTTGTTATCTATCCCGATGTTTATTTCTGGAACAAAAATTACATGTTAAATTTTGATTTTTTCTTGTTGGTGGAGATATAAAGTACGTATTCAGCCCTTGAAGCAAGTGCCCAGGAAACCTGAAGGCGTGTGTATCCAGACTATTTGCTAGTACATTTCTCCTATCTACAATTGTGCAAAATTCTGCTGTTGATTACGTCCATGAGACAGTATGGAAGGAAAGGTACAAAAAAAGCGCTTATTTGTTAGTTTTGCATGTTGTGTATGAAAAGGATTGAATCCAGTATATCGGATGTTAAGCCATTTGTTCGCATCCTTTTTGTCATCCCTCCTGTTGTAGTTATGCAAATAATTTGTGTGATTTCACTCCTATACAACATGTATTATTAATTTTTTTTTCTGGCTTTTCTTTGTTGAATACGAAAGATTTGTCAGGTCAATCCGTTTGTGTTTATCTTCCCCGTTTATGGTTTCTTGATGTAGTCAACGAAAATTCCATAATGTGAGAACATTACTTGCGTGTTAAATTCAGCGCCCTCTCAAATTCCTTGTTCTGACATACGAACAAACAAAAACTACCCTTTTACTGCGTCTCAGAGATCCTGTCAGTGCACGATAGATTAATGTGGATATGGCAAGCTATTTTGCTAAACAATAGTCATCAACGGCCCTTTCTTACGAATCCACATAGTACTTTCTTCTGGGGAGAAAACATACCATGAATTCTAGTGACTCTGTAAGCAATAGTGTGGGTGCTTGCCCAAGTTACATTAATCATTGTGAGCCCCTAAAGCGAACCCTGAATAAATTGTGGAATCTGCGGAAGTGTGAGGGCAACCTTCTGCCTCTCTTTTTCTCTTTCAATTCGCTAATCTCTTAAACTTTTAATAATGAGATTAGTAGAATCCGTCCACTCTGTCCTAGTGTGCTTAAATCTGTCACTAAATGTATTTCTGAGTAAGAAGAACTTTAGTCTTTATGCTTTAACTATTGTTCATAGATAGGGCAATATCTTAATCAAGATAATCTACCCTCGTTGGTTCTATCATTTACTTCCGTTTAAACTGTACCTTCTTAACTTTAGGTAATTCCCTGGTTATTTTTCACTGTTTTCCGTAAATGCATTATATTATTTCGGCGAATTAATATTCAAAAATAATTGCAAAATTTCAAGCGAATGTTAACTTAAAAGAAATACAAAACATTTCACAGAAGGAATTACTAGGCCTTTAACTTTACATATCCACAAAAATCTTCAACAATGTAGCGGTGTTAGAACCAGCATGTTTCTTACCTTACAATATTGATGTGAATTACTTAAATATGAGCTTCAAGGAATTCATTTCAGATAAAGACCATCCAAGGGATCAAACAATAGATACGCGCTACCTTAACGGAACTTACTGAATTCCACATGACACGAATCTCCTATCATGAAGAAGGACAAGCGGAGCTATCACTATACTCTAAATTCTATTCTCTCAGAAACCACACTCATAACAACGATGCACCTTGAAAAAATTTTAACAGAAATATACAAAAAAGGTTAATAATGATCAAGTCATTACCTAGATTAGTAATCTTTTTACATTTTGTGATTATCCTCTACGTTGCATAACTTACCTCTTTGTATTTCTGTATGTTAGTATGTATTAAGCAACAAATTAGGAAGAAAGGGAAAGCCAAGACCAAACGGATATTTCAAGAAATAAATTCCACATAAGTTCAACTCTGTAAAGCCAAGACAATCAAGAGAGACACCAACAAGATAGCCCAAAACTAATTAACCTAACCAAAGTATGCCAGAATTCCTTAACCCAAATACTAATCAAGTGAGGCGAAGGTTGCTGTTCTATATATGTGATTCTAATATGAAACATACGCTTCTAGCTTAACCAGTCAATTCTTTTAACTGAAAAGGGGGTTTCAAAATTTCCCTCTAACCTACTGATTGCCAGTATTTTATTTCTTTATGTAAGACACGTATAAGAGATCTAATAGCACTTTATTTCATTTTCACGATATATAAACCAGTTATTAGGTCCCTTGTACATGTTTTGCATACAATCGATACCTTCTCATAGTATCTAAATGGTAAGGTTCGTAGTTGCGTTCGCAACTGCGAGAACGTTTTGCACTTTCTCGCATTTTCATCCAGCAATGGGTACCGTACATTCTCAAACGGTTGCACAGCTTAATCCCATTCTTCAACTCACTTGCCGAGGTTTTTAATTTTGTTTTTCCTCCAAAGTAAAGTTATAAGAAAAAAAATAAGTTTTAACTGTTCTAAATTATATTTCTGTATCTGTATGTATTAATGCCTAAGAACCAAATGTACAGATTGTATTTGCCAAAAAAAAGAAAAATCGAATTTTTTTACAAGGAGTCCCAATCCGTTTTTTTACAACAAATTTTTCACTAAATTCTAATTAATAGAAGATCAATTATACAACAAAATGCTTTGTGACGAGTATCCTTAACTAGTGTCGGGTAACCTGAGGTTTATGAACAAGTATGGAAGTATTGGTTGTCGGGTTAGTGTCACGTGTCCGATCACGTGCACGGTTTATGCAAGAGTGAGAAGCAAGATAAAGCAGGAATCCTTGAACACAAATTGAAATCCAGATC